>ML314764.1:0-75665 GCA_005239505.1 Nicotiana paniculata | reverse complement strand
ATATATTCAAATATAAGAATTTTAAAGTCTTTGTATCCTTTATTCAAACACTATTTTTATAAGATTTTTTTTTGTTTATATTTTTACGATAGTTCTAACAAATACAAAAAAATTTGAAAAAAAAAATATACTGTTAACCCGGCCCGGCCCGGCCCGGTTTACCCGTAACCCTTACGGTTTAATTTTTACCCGGATGAACCCGAACCCGTTAAACCCGTTAAGCCTCAACCCGTAACCGGCCCGATTCGTAACCCGTGCGGTTCACATTTTTCCCTACCCATCCCGACCCGGCCCACCCGATTAACACCTCTAGTTAAGACTAATGTCTGAACTGAAGCTAAATTTTTACATTGACTAAAGACTAATTAGTTAGAAGTGTTAATTGCCCAAAAATATAATCTTGTTTTTCGAATCTCAACAATCCAACACGCGATTCAATGTCCAAATCTATTTTAAATGAGCTCAAATTGAAACATAACTTTCAAATATTATAAAGAACAAACTCAATTATCAATTTGTTAAAATAACGATAAATTTAACAAACTCATTTTGCAACTAAGAAGAAGAAGGAGAAGAAACCATAAGCAGTTTGGAGCCCATAGCAGCTCACTGCCGTTAAAACACCTTACACCTGCTCATCACTAATACCATATAAATTCACCGCCACCTTTATTTTTGCAGCAACTAAGAAGAATAAGGAGGAGGATGAGCATGAGGAAAAAGAGAAAAGTAGTAGTTTGTCTGAAGTTATCTTACTTTGAGTACTAGTTAAATTTTTTTCAAGTAGTAGATACATATTAAATGGGTACCCTATACATACTTATGGATACCCTGTATATACTTTTTCTATTATATAGAGAAAAAAAGATGGTCGACCAAGGGCATATATGTCATTTCAAAAAAATTCCTACTTTGTTTGCAATTCTTAAATGCTAACTATCATTTATACACATGGGATCCATTCCCATAACTATAACAATCTTTTAAATGTTACTCCATGTTGATTAGACTACTTTTATGGAGAGTGCTGCATGAAAATAATGATTTGAAACGTTCGTTTTTCTCATTTGGTAAAATTATTAATTTTGGTTTTGTCAACTGGAAGTTTCACAGAGAAAGTAAACTTATTTTTTTAAATAATAGTGCAACAAAAGGAGATATTGGTAAATATTTACAAGATTTTCGTATTTACTCATACTGTTTTAAAGTATTATGAGAATTAACATATGGAAAATCTATAGAAAAATAAAAGCACTTCTCTTATCTCCTTAATTAAGTAAAAAAATAAAATCCCTATAATAATTTATATAGACTTCTATCAAATGTTTTATATTTTATCACCAGTTAACATTATTTTAAACGAGTTATAATAAAATATAATTTGAACTACTATATTGAATTACTACAATTTATATCATGTTAATATTTGTTTAGTGTCTTTGGTTCTCTTTGTTTGAAGTAGTAAATTGCCTCTTTATGGGTGTGAGTCCCCTTGGAAGCTCTCTTTATTTATTGTACTAAAAATTTCTCTTGATTTTGTTGTATACAAGACATGAAGTAAAATCAATAGTAAGTTTTTTTCATCTTTTATCGTATTTAAAGAATGATGTTGTTCGTGTTAACTTTCATCAAGTAGCTGATTGTTCCCACTGTTGAAACTCTTGTGAAACCAATTTGGATGTATTCAAGAATAGTTTACAAATATATTGGTAAGCTTCTTATTTTAGAAAAATTGTTAATATAGATGACAATTGTAGCTTTAATGTATTCTCTTGTAAAATATTCAAATAGGAAAATAATACCATTGAAATTAAATTTTCAATTTGATGTTTATGTTTGATGTGGATGTTAAAATGAGTATTATAGCACGTAGTCTTTTTATGTTAATTGGAGCAATTTAAACAGATTATAATTTATAGTTTAATTTTAAGTAAATTATTAAAATAAACTAATTATAAATTGTGATCCCCAATATCATTCTCTATCCGTAAATGGATATAAAAATGATCAATTTATTTATCAAAAAATTAATAGAGCCTCACAAATAATAATTTTAAAACTACAATATTGGGCCCGTATACGGATCTTTCCTCATCTAGTTAAGTAAAGAAAAGCTAACATTGAAGATATGGGCCTTATGGTCCTAGAAGGAGCCCAAAACAAAATATTTTCTATCTCAGTAGCTGTTGCTGCACCTTCTTCTTCTTGTTTTAATAAATATAAACATAGCTGACCATTTGTAAATAGGAGGATAATATAATTCAAACCGTAACATTACAATTTACAACTAGAATTATAACTTGTGCATCTCAGAAAGTTCATTGGAAACCCCATCAGCAATTCATTATAAAAAACGTCTCAATTCCTAGCACTGTGGTTTTGTTAACTTGGTACACAAACCAGTTATGGCGGAACAAATAAAGGGTAAACTCTAACATTGAGAGAAGAGAGAAAGGAGATACAGAAGGTTCGAGAGAAAATATGAGCCGGTCAAATTTACTATTGACCAAAAACTAATTCATTTTACAGATAATGGTCTTTTATATTTACAGGTATCTAGAAATTAAAGAATACAAGTAAAAAATATAAAATAAAGGTAAATGTACAAGTGAGCAAGTGGGCCGGTACTCTTTAGTAACACTAGTGGGCCAGTTGCTTTCTTTTGTTGGACTGGGCTGGAGTCACACTCTGGTTAACCCCCCCCCCCCCCCCCCCCCCCCCCCTCAAGCTTGAGGGTGATATCACACCAAGCTTGGAAAGAAGCTCATGATGAGGCTGCCCAGTGAGAGCCTTGGTCATAATATCAGCTAATTGATCCGAGGAAGAAACATAATGAAGAGAAAGCAAACCAGAAGTCAAACATTGGCGGATATAGTGGCAATCAATCTCAAAATGCTTCGTACGCTCGTGGAAAATAGGATTCTTATCCATGTGTAAAGCAATCTGTGAGTCACAAAACACAGAAACTAGGCTGGTAATATGTAAACCAAGATCGCCCAAAAGGCGAACCAACCAAGAAATTTCAGCAGCTGCTTTGTCAAGTGCCTGATATTCAGCTTCAACGGAGGACAGAGAAATGGTAGGCTGCTTTTTGCTCTTCCAAGAAACATGGTTGCCACCAAGGGTAATGTAATATCCACTAACAGATTTGCGAGACATCACACAAGAAGCCCAATCAGAATCAGAATATGCTAGAAGTGAAAAATCTGAAGAGCTGGATAGGAGAACACCATGAGCGGGATCTTTCATGAGATATCGAAGGACATGTAAAACAACCATCATATGAGGAACTTGAGGCTTTTTTAGAAATTGACTCAAATGTTGGACTGAAAAAGATATATCAGGTCTGGTTTTTTGAAAGAAATTCAGCTTCTTAACCAAGTGTCTATATAAGCTAGGATCAGAGATAGTCTCCCCCATGTCCATAGTGAGCTTGACAGAAGGATCCAAGGGGGTCAAGACAGAAGAAAAATGTTGACAATTGAACTCAAAGAGAAGATCAAATGTGAATTTGTGTTGACTCATAATGTATCCTTAAGGATGAAGAGAGATCTCCAACCCCAGAAAATAATGAACTAAACACTAATATTTGATCTTAAAAGTGGCATCCAAATAAGACTTCAAGGACTGCATTTCAGATAGATCATTTCCAGCTAACAGAATATCGTCTAACACAACCAGAGAATCAGAAGTAGATTTGGTTAATAAGGAGTAATAATTGAGACTTGAAATGTAGCCTTTGGAGAGCAAAGCTTCAAACAGTTTGGAAAACCACTGTCTTGATGATTGCCTAAGACTATATAGGGACTTCTTGAGTTTGCAAACCAAAGGAGAGGAAGAGGAAGATGAAGAGGAAGAAGAACCAGAGATATCAAGACCAGGGGGTACCTTCATGTAGACCTCCTCATGGAGATCACCATATAAAAACACATTATTAACATCAGCTGAAAAACAGTCCACTTGTTCTTGGCAGCTAGAGTTAATAAGCATTTGATAGTGGTGAGCTTAACAACAAGTGAAAAAGTTTCTATATAGTCAATACCCTCCTGTTGAGAATCACCCCTTATAACTAGTCTTGATTTATGCCTTTCAATAGACCCATCAACTTTTTGCTTAATTTTATACACCCATTTACAGGAAATAGCCTTTTTGTGAGGAGGAAGAGGCACTATCTCCCATGTCTGATTTGCCTCAAGAGCTTGAAATCCTTTAGCATAGCCTCTTGCCAAGCAGGATTGGAAGCAGTCTGCTGGTAAAATTGAGGCTCATGCATGTGCAAATCAACAGAAGATACCTTGGAAGGTGGTGTAGATGCAGGTGAGAGTACAGCTAAACAAACATAGTCTTTAAGATAAACAGGCTGTAAAACTTGTCTAGAAGATCTCCTTAAGGGAATTAATGAAGGAATAGTTGAAGGAGCATATGAGGAGGAAGAAGGATAAGAGGAAGAAGTAGGTAGAGAGACTAGAGAATGATGAAGGGAATGGAAAAATAGGGTAGGAAAACTAGCAGCTGAACTAGAAGAAAGGTTGGATGAAGAAGAAGAAGAATCACTCCAGGAGAGTGATAATGAGAACTAGGCATAACATCAACAGAACGAGGAGTAGACAAAGGAAACAGAACAGGAGAAGAATCAGACTTGTAGGGAAACACATGTTCATGAAAAACAACATCCCTAGAAAAGAAAATGGAGTGATTAGAAATGTTAAGAATTTTATATCCTTTTTTTCCACAGGGATAACCCAAAAAAATAGAAGGTATGGCCCTAGACTGAAGTTTATCTCTCCCTTGTTTGGGAGATGTGGCAAAACATAAGCACCCAAATGACTTGAGGTGTTCATAGGATGGAGGAATTCCATGCAATTTTACATAGGGTGAAAGGTTATGAATGACAGATGAAGTTATTCTTTTGATGAGGTAAGTTGCAGTTAGGACACAATCACCCCAATATTTGGAAGAAACGTTAGATTGGAAAAGAAAGCTCTGGACACCTCAAGTAGGTGTTTGTGCTTTCTTTCTACGACTCTATTCTTTTGAGGAGTGTGTGGAATGGTAGTTTGGTGTAAAATCCCTTCACTATTAAAGAAATGAGTTCCTTCAGAACTACCCCCAAGTTCAAGAGCATTGTCTGATCTAAAAGTTTGAATAGAGGATTTGAAATGCACCTTGACTATGGCTGTAAAAGCCTTGATGATGGAAAGTGCATTGCTTTTACAAGAAAGAAGGTAAGTCCAAGTAGCCCTTGTATAATCATATACTATGGTCAAGAAGTATCTGAATCCATTTTAAGTTTTAGTGTTATAAGGGCCCCAAATATTAATATGGACTAATTGAAATGGGACAGTAGAATATATAACACTTTCAGGAAAGGGCAGTCTTTGTTGTCTAGCCATTGGACAAATAGAACACAAGAAAGATTGTTTAGGTGATATTTTATCAGACAAATATATAATGGATTTCATTTTGTGGAAAGGCATATGCCCCAATCTTTGATGCCAAAATAAATCCACTTTATTAGAGGTAGATATGTGATTATAAGATACAACATCAACAACATGATATACTACATGACCAATAACAGAAGGAACTGAAACAGGTAAACTAACAGATAAATGAGAAGCAGATATGGAAGTAGATGTAACAGGAAAAAGATCAGCATCTGGATATAGGTAATACAACCTTCCTGCAGCCCTACCAATTTCCAGTGGCCTCTTCAGAGAAGGGCCCTGTAAAGAACAAATTGTTTTGGTAAATAAAGGTGAACAATCTAATTGACAAATGAGTTGGTGGACAGAAATCAAATTAAATTGAAAGGAAGGAACAAGGAGGACATGAAGTAAGACTATATCATGTATGAGATGTAAAGATCCAGTGGAAACTACTTTGGCCTTATATCCATTTGGAAAAGTGACAAGGAATGGTTTAGGTAAAGGTTTTACATTAAAGAGTAAGTATTTATGTGGAGTCATATGGTTAGTTGCACCTGTATGTGTTGTCCACAGTAGAATCAAGATGAGTTGACTCATAATATAGTTGGGCTTGCTGAAATAGAGCTAGGAGATGTTGGTAATGTTCTTTAGTAAAGCCATGAGCTGATGACTCAGGAAACTGTGAAGTTGGAGCAGCATGCAAAGGTGAACTTGAAATCTGGAGGGAATCCATGGAGGCGGTAATATTTGTCCACATTGTGTCCAGGTTTCTTGCAATATTTGCAAGAAACATTTGTGTTAGGACTCCTGGACTTAAAATTTACCTTTTGACTGAAAGTCCTGTTCCTATTTGATGAACCATTAGAAACTAGGAAGGAGGATGAATCTCCAGAAAGACTTGGGACAGAAGAATGAGCTTCCTTTTACTCTCATCATGTTGTACAAGGGAATAAGCCTGGCTCATTGGTGGAAGAGGGTTCATCATCATAATAACACTTTTTACAGTTGAATAGGACTCATTTAGACCTTTTAGGAATTGGAATAATTGTTGATCCTCTATAAACTTGGGCAGGGCACCACAAGAGCATACAAGTCCTACATATGAGGAATGTAGCTCATCCCAAAGGCTTCTCATCTTTGTGAAATAAGATGCTATGTCAGAAGACCCTTGAGTGGTAGAATGAATTTCCCTTTGAAGTTGAATATACTTTAACCCATTTGACTGCCCAAACCTATCATTGATGTCTTTCCAGACTTCCTTGGCAGTCTTAAAACACATCACACTGGTAGCAATTTCTCTAGATACTGAATTTGTTATCCAGGCATTGACCATATCATTACATCTTTTCCAATACACATAGTAAGGGGAATCTGATGTGGGCTGAGAGACTCTACCATCTACTAACCCTAATTTATTCTTTGCAGAAAGAGAAGTCACCATACTACTTATCCAAAGTACAAACCCAGACCCATTGAATGGCACAAACACCAATTGACTACCAAGGTTATCAGACGGGTGAATATAGAGAGGGTGAGATGGATCCAGTGAGAAAGGAATAAAACCATCAGAAGTCCGAGACACATCATCATTATTCAATATATTACCCGTTCTTATATCCAATTATACCGAATTCACAGTACTAGAGATAAAATTCGACTGATAACAAACAGAGGTAAAACAGAGTTGCAATTAATAGAAAATCAATACATGCAGATAGGTGAGAATATACCAACCTTCTTTTGAAAACCCGAAGAAGTAAGGTCTCGTCTAATCGCAAACCCTAGGCATGATTTTTGCAACCAAATGTAATAGCACCTTCGTGAAAACCAAAATTTCAGAGAAGATGTATCTCAAACCAAGATCGACGTTGAGAAGTTCCAAATTTCTCTGGCGAAAAATACAGTACCGCTTCAACTACCTCTGACCTCAACCAAAAACAAAATGAGAAAAACTTCCGACAAGGGTACAATCGCAAGAAAGCTCATGACGAGAGGGATCTAAATCCCTGCTCTGATACCATGTTAACTTGGTACACAGACCAGCTATGGATGAACAAATGAAGGGTAAACCCTAACATCGAGAGAAGAGAGAAAGGAGATACAGAAGGTTCGAGAGAAAATATGAGCTGGTCAAATTTACTATTGACCAAAAACTAATTCATTTTATAAATAATGGTCTTTTATATTTACAGGTATCTAAAATTAAAGAACACAAGTAAAAAATATAAAATACAGGTAAATGTACAAGTGGGTAAGTGGGCCGATTCTCTTTAGTAACACTAGTAGGCCAGCTGCTTTCCTTTGCTGGACTGGGCTGGAATCACACTCTGGTTAAGGTTTAAGTTATAGTAGTAACATTTGAATCACTGGATTGTTCATCTGAAGCCCAAAAAATGCCTATGGACACCAGTTACTCTTGGCTTTAGCTTTAGGGTAACTTGTGTTTAAGAATTTGAAGAATTAATCCGATAAGCCGTCCACCAAATATCACTTAAGCTAAATATAACTGGCAGATGTATAATATATGCATAATTCATATATAATATGTATACAACTATATATAATTAATGTATAATCTTCGCATACTGGCTAGAAAATATAAACAGTGAATCTGATCTGCTATTTGTGTAAACATTATTTTGATGAGGAACACGTGATAGACCATTACATTTTTTTTAAACACCCATTTTCTCGTTGAAACAGTTTAATAGTACTTAGCTCAAATTAGTAAGGGGACATTTGTATCAACCCTATAGTAGCAGGAATCCGAGGGGTCCCCAAATTATTGGTTAATTGGAGATTTGCTAAGTAATTTAATAATTCAGGAGCCATACGGAATTAATAGGGAGTGGCTAGTTATAAGTAGGTGATCCTACTTTACTTGCACCCCCAAACGCTACAACTAACTTTGATTAATGGATCTTTAAAATTTTGGCAGCTATTTTTCTTTTATATCAAATTTAGTCCTCATATTTTCATGCTTCTTGCATTTTGTTTCAACATGTTTATTTCACTTTCAACTTTACTGGTTTCCTCTTCTGGATGTCCTTTGTTCACTCCCTAATTATTTATTTTCCCCCTTCGATGCATTTTCTTTTATTGGATTTACTTATTTAATGCAACATGGATTTCCAAAAACATTTTAATTTTTTATATATAGCTCGGCTAGCAACGCTGTTATTTAGAAACGACACTACATAAAATGGCAAGAGGAAATTCTGCTGGAAACTAAAAGAATCATAGCATAAGTTTAGTAAGGAAGAGAAACGAATCAAGAAAAAATATTAAACGGACAGTAATATATGCTCGGTCTATTTTGATATACTTTAATATTTCAAATTTATTCTTCCAAATTATCCTCGTTGCTACTCATTATTCAAATTTTCCAAAAAGATGGGGTTGTCCATGCAGAAGCAGCCCATATGCTATTATTAGACTGCAGTATTACAAGTTTGAATCTATTCGCAACCTAATTAGGTTATACCCTTTCAATTTATTTATTTTCAAAATTCTTTTCTAGACCAAAGTGGATGATAAACGGTAGAAACTTAAAGGCTTTCTATGTTTACCTCTAATCATACTAATTTATCATAGTTATGTGATAAATTAATGTGAGAACTAAGAATGTATATTAATTAATTATGATTTATATATCATATATTCATCGGGTTGATGAGAAACTTTTTTTTCCCGACCATAAATATATATATATTTATATTAGTACTAAGGAAAAGATAAAAGAGAGGATTTTTGGTGGAGCTAAAATGCTGCACCTAATTTTTAACCTAAAATTTAAATAGGAAAAAGGAAGAAAAGAAAGAATTAAATAGGAATAGGAAAGTCTGATTGAGTAAAAGGATATATAAATCAAGGCAGAAAAAGCGGAAAGGCCAAATCAATCTGAAGAATATACGAAAGAGAGAGAAATAGAAAGGGCAAGTAACAGTAGTGAAGACAAAACAGGGCCTCGCCTGCCTTATTATAGACGAGACGGCCATCCGCAAATAAACCACCATTTCCTCCGCCGGCTGTCCTCCTCTATTTTTCCACCTTCCTTTTTCCTCGATCCTTCTCTTCTAATTTAATTTAATTTTCCCCTTATTATATTACTCCAATTTTTGTATATATCCATCCAATTCCCCTTTCTTATTGGAGGACTCATTCCTAATTTAAACGAGCTCTGTTTTTTCCTATACAATCTTTCATGGCGAAAACCTCAAAGTCGAATCAGAAGAATGGTACTACTACTACTACTACTTCGTCTTCTTCTAGTAATAAAAGTGATGGCAAAGCGAAACGAACACGTAAGAGTGTTCCCAGAGACTCTCCTCCACAACGTAGCTCCATTTACAGAGGAGTCACTCGGTATTAGAATATATTTTCTCTAAAATTATTACTATTGCGTTATTTAATTTCATTTATTTCACATTAATGTTCTGATCATATATAGGCACCGGTGGACGGGCCGATATGAAGCTCATTTATGGGATAAAAATTGCTGGAACGAAACTCAGAACAAAAAAGGAAGACAAGGTTCAGCAATTTTTTTTTATTTTAAATTTTTTATTTTTTGGTTAATGACCTATTTAGATATGATGTTGTTGAGCTACATTTTATTGATGGAAAGTTCCCTTTTTGTTTTGGCGTCTATACTTTGGTTGCGCTGGCGCAAATCGTGCTTATCATAAAATCCGATTAAAATGCAGTTTATTTGGGTAAGTTTCTATCGTTATCATTCTAATTTTTTTTCTCTCAATATTATCATGAACATGTCATTTTCAAATTAAGACTATGCCGACGCACGGCCCACCAATTTAATAGGAGTAACTTATATTGCAAATGTCATGACCTTTAACAGTAACTTACAACTGAGATTTTGAATTCAATGGATTTTTTCTGCATTTTAATTTTTCTCAGGGGCTTACGATGATGAAGAAGCAGCTGCACATGCATATGATTTGGCGGCATTGAAGTATTGGGGTCAAGACACCATCCTTAATTTCCCCGTAATTAATCTGGACGCATATCTTTGAGTTTTAATTTCCTCGGTAATGTAGAATTTTTGAACCTTGTCTAATCTCAGTTCTTTTATTTTAAAATATAGGTTTTGACGTATGAAAAAGAGCTAAAGGAAATGGAAGCTCAATCAAAAGAAGAATATATTGGTTCTCTGAGAAGGTACATTTTTTTGCCCAATAAAAGAAAGAAAAACCTCCCGTTCATAATTTTTTACATAGTTAGCTAATGAATTTCTTATTCATGATATATATATATTTGCAGAAAAAGCAGTGGTTTTTCAAGGGGAGTATCAAAATATAGAGGCGTAGCAAGGTAATTAATCCACATCTTAGAGAAAAATTAAATGTTCATTTTCATAGCACAAGTACAAATTAAATTTCTTGATATATACACTGAATGCTCAGTACAAAATCATTTGATGGAGAACGTGTAGCTCCTTGTGTCAATTAAGTATAGTACCCATTATTTTCCCCAGCTACGTACCATTAAATTACTACTACTAGCACTTATATATGCCTCAGCTTAGAGTATCCTCGAGAAATGTTTGACCTTAATACTTGCAGCAAAAATGTTCGTCACCTAAAAATGCTGCTTTTCATTAAAGCTACAAGCTGGTCATCCCCTCCCCCCACCCCCCCTTCCCCCCGAAAAAAAAAAAAGAGGGAAGAAGAAAAAGAAGATATTCTTCGCAAGTCCAAGGATATAGATTCGAACTGTTGGGAGGAAAAAGGGTATAATTGGCATGCATTTGACAGCTACGAGTAATGTTTTTGAGTTGGGGAGGGGGGTAAAACATACTCCTTGGACACAGAATTTAAGAAAAGAGAGAAATTTTTGAACTTGTGGTGTAAAATGAGGCAAATATATTTTATGTGGCTATAAATCATTGTATAAAGGTAAATTATTTCTAAATAAAAAAAATGATTATCTTTTTGGCACGGACTAAAAATGAAATAGGTTCACGACGACGGATGGAGTAATAAATGAAGCTTGAAAATGTCAAAAGTTGTACTAAGATGCCCATGTTGCCTCTCTAGTTTCTACCATGCTCATGCACTGATATGGAGTCTTCTCCCCTTCCCATCCTTCATGCGAATGTGGCATCTAAATATGTCCTATTGGTCGTACGTGGAACAACTTTGGTCTCTTCTTAAATGCTTCACGTTTCTTCCATCCATATACTTGCAACACTCCTGTACATCAACTCGTATGTAGTTCATCACAAGAAGAGTTGAATTCTATTATATAGACATATTGATAATGTTGGTGTAGGAATTAACTTGCTCGTACATTTACTATTATACAGGGTACTTGCTTTCTCATACCATCACAAGTATCAAGTAATTATGTCCATTAACACTTAGGCAGATAATAAAAAATCATCTAATATTGTCTCTGCTGTAAGATATAATTGAACCTTAGTCTTCAGAATTTGCATCCAATTTATTGATCATTTGATCACATCCTTGGGATGCTTATATTAAAATCTATTACGTGTTCAATGGTGATCTTCTTCTAAGTATAATTTACCTTTGATTTTAGACACCACCATAATGGAAGATGGGAGGCTCGCATTGGAAGGGTGTTTGGCAACAAATATCTCTACCTCGGAACATATGGTACGTAGGAGATTCTTACTAGAACGTATTTCCTATTTTTTAAAGTTGTATTCTATATATTTACTATTTTGCCTCTTACAATTTAACCCAACTCCCAAAAAACAAAAAATTAAAATTTAGTCCTTCCTCCTAAATTGATGTTTCCGGCTTAAATGAAAAGTTTCGGATAAGAAAGGCAGACAGTTTAAACAAGTTTGGCAAGTTGAGGGTAGTGCTCCAAAATTAATACTATATTTTGGTCGCTTACCTAAACAACCTTATAAAGACATCATTTTCAAAAGCATTTGCCCCTAAATCAATCCAAGTGTTGCGATGTTATTCTTAATTGCACTTAAGAAATAAGCATGATCATTGCCACATGTCACTATATGTAGTCGCTACCATGTACACTTCTTTGTCAGTATTAGTATGGCCAAATGAATACATTTATGTTTAGTTACAAATTGAGGGCCTCTTTTAGTTACTGTAGCCGTAAAAATCATAGGCATGGATGAAAAAAATAAGTCAAATAAGTGAGGGAAAACAGCTACGAAGTTAGATTAGGTAAGGAAAAGAATTGAATATAGTTGGTTGTTGGGTATATAGATCACCAACTTTCAACTGCTAGGTCTGCGACTATTTAAGATTTCACAACACATGCCCCATGTCTTCATTTTTCAACGTCTCACCCAATTTCTCATGCAAATAAGTTTCTAGAATTAAATACGTATATTATAATTAATCGGATCATTCCCAAAAATACCCCTCAACATCACTTCTTTCTTTTTCTCCTCCCTAGCCCTTTTTTAATTGTTGGGATGGTAAAATCGCATGCAAGCCCAGAGCTACCTATTGATATGGGGTTTAACAAAATCCCTTTTAATTTACCTGCCAATTTGGGTAAAAATATTTTTTAATGTACATATATATATATATATATATATATATATATATAAATTGTTGAATCTTGTAGACATAAAAACTTCTACTATAGTCATAAATGTGATTCGAAAATTACTTTAGGATATAGGTTTGAATATCAAGTATGATATTTTTGCATATTTTTTTGGAATTTCCTTATTAAAATTTCTGATTCGGCAATGATCACATGCAGCTACTCAAGAGGAAGCAGCAACAGCCTATGATATGGCAGCTATAGAATATCGTGGGTTAAACGCAGTTACAAACTTTGACCTTAGCCGTTATATCAAATGGCTGCGTCCTTCCAACCAAACTAATAATATTACTACTATTAACAACCCTAGTGACAATACTGAACCAAACCCTAACCCTAACGCTGATGACATTCATTCCATGCCTAACACGAAAGAGGAGATGGAATTTAGTTTCCTCCAACAGCAACAGCAACAACAAAGCTCGAACTCAGATGCAACAGCCATGGCGCTGCCATGTCCAGCTGTCAGCGCCACGGCTTCATCTGCATTAGGGGTTTTGTTGCAATCTTCCAAGTTCAAGGAAATGCTTGAAAGAACATCGGCAGTTGACTATCCGGAGACGCCACCGGAGCCAGATAGGCCACGGCGGAGCTTCCCCGATGATATTCAGACGTACTTTGATTGCCAAGAGTCGAGTAGCTTTATTGAGGAGCATGACGTTATTTTTGGTGACTTGGATTCTTTTGCATCGCCCAATATGTTTCAGTGTGAACTTGATAGCTAGCGAGCTCACCCTAAGGAACTTAGAAGTATTAATTAATAACTGTGGACGTGAGATATACAGATTATTTGTGAATACTGTTTTAAGTCAAGGAGAGTTTGGATAGGCAACAATTAAAAAAAGGAAAATCATAGCAAATAATTTCCTTTAAAATGATTTTTCTTTCAAGAGGAGAGGAGAGAATGAGGACAATTTTTTCAGTATTTTATTTATAGACTATTATTATTTATTTTCTTGGCAATATTGTATTTGGTTCATCAATGTAGATAGAAGCGATAGTCATTCTTTGTTAGGTATGAGTTTTACAATAATAATAGGACTGTTGCCCCTTGAAGCCCAACACACTATTAGAATTATGTACTCCTATTTGATTGTTGAACTTTTGTGTCGTCTGTATACAACTTCATCAATCTCATTTTATGGTGAAGGCTTTTTGAATCATAATATAGCTTTGAGATTTTTGATTATTTTAATGGAAATATTCTTTGATCTAAGATTCATTCTGTATAGTTTCTGCATAAGTATGCGTGTTTGTTCGGAATTTGAGTGTTTTCTTCCTTTTCATGTTTTTATACAACAATTAACACATCCAGGCTTTAACTCATATACTATCATTTAAGTCTCATCACAAATTAACGCCTGTAAATATAGTTCTAAGGGAACAAACCCATTTGGCCATAATGTTCCAATTCATATTGAAGTTGGTCACCGCCAATTTAGCTTGCTGTATGAGGCATCCTACTTACAACATTATAATCTTATAATAGAAAGACCAGGCATAACTCTCTGTTAAAAAAACTGTCAAATTTCGTTCAGAAAAATCGACCGATTTCGATCAAAAATTGATTAAAAGTGACCGATTTCCGACTGCTTTTAATTAATCGGAAAATAAATGATCGCTAAGGTGTTCCGACTGAAATCAGTCGCAAATTTTCGACCGAAATCGGTCGGAATATTCAATGTGTTGACTGACAACTAAATTAAATATACCGACCGATTTCGGTCGGTATTGATTATTTTTTTTTTCTTCTCAAAAGCGACTGACATCGGTCGCAATTTTAAATATATATTAATTATATAATTATTTGTAAATTGTAAAAAAAACTGACCGAAATCGGTTGGTATATTAAAAAATAAATAAATTTAAATTCAAAATTTCCGAACGAATTCGGTCGGAAATTTTGAATTTATGAATTTTTCTTTTATATTTCCGACCGACCGAAGTCGGTTATTTGAGTAAAAACTGGGCAGAATATGTCTGCTTTTAAGCTACACCACCTGCCAATTTAAACCAATATACATCTTATAATGGCAGCAATGTTACATTGCTGCCATTCAACCATAATTTGAAAACCCAACAACAACAAATAACCAAAAACAACAATTAACCAACAACAACGCTAATAACAACAACTATACAAATGTTCAATAACAAAATAATATCAACAATACAATTATCATTCAAAACTATTCCCAACTAAATATTAACAAGTTCAAGACTTTTTTTAGCAATACACACCATTCAATGAGTGCTTTATATTGCATCATCTTCATCTTCACTACTAGAACATTCGTCGTCGGCATGGTTCGAAGGATCACGACGAGAAAGATTAGCATACAGGGAAGGCGCAGGAGACCGGGGAATGAGGAAAGCACCATTAGCAAGAAGATTGGCCAACTGACCTTGAAGGAGATTAAATTGTTCATCCTCTTTTGTAGCTGAACTTGAAGGTTATCAAATTGTCCATCTCTCTTTTGTTCTCTAGCCTTTGTCTCTTCAAGCTTTGCTGCCAGCTTTTACGTTTTTTTTATCCATAGACGAGATAGTCGACCTATCAATTGCCTCGCCTTGGGCAGAAGTCCCTATACCTTGTAATCCAGCCCCATCGCGGCAAAAAGATCTCTCTGGAAGGCCGTATGCTATCCCCTTTTTAGGACCACCGACAACATCCAACCATATCCCCTGCGATTCTTTGTCTGAAATGGGTGGTCAGAGCGCCTTGCTCATTCGGTGGAAAGCTCTGAGTGTACTCCTCCACATTAGCCTTGTAGTGACCCTTTATTTAGAAGATAGAAAATTATCAACTATATAATATTATAAACATTAATTTCAAGTTATAGGAGTTATGAAACTTACATATGCAGTCTATGCCCGATCCTCGACCTATTTAGTTGGATCTGTCGGTGCCTTCTTCTTCCGGATGTGAGTCTCCATGAAGAACTCATCATGAGTCGTCTTCCTCCCATATTTTTTTCCTACAAATATAATAAAATGTGTTAACTAAATTAAAATATATAAATATAGTTCGATAAAAATAAATGTAAATATTTTAAGGAATTACCACTAGTCTCCTCGCAGTCCGCATGCTCCTTGCACCCACACAGTGTAAGGAGCCACCCTTCTCAAATGCTCGGGCCTGCTTTCCCTGTTCATTCCTCTTCTCGAATTTTTCGATGGTCCACTGCTTCAGCAGATCCTCCCATATATCTGGTAAAACCCATGAAGGCTTCTTGCTCTTCTTTCGAGCAGAGGAGAAGGAATCAGATAGTCCCTTACGGTATTTGAACACAAAATTTGCAAGAATTTCATTGTTATGCCGGTCCTCCCAGGCACACTTAGTCTCTTTCGGGTTAGTTTTGGTCTTATTCTTATCATCCATCACTGTGTTGAACAAATTGTCAAAATAGTTCTTCACAATATGCATGACATCAAGGTTGTGTCGGAGAATATTATCCTTCCAATATAACAACTCCCAAAATATGCTTTGTTTTGTCTAGTTACGAGTAACACTATATCCAGGAAATATAGAAGGTGAGGCCTCGATAACTCTAGTGAAATTTTGAAACATCTCCCAAATTTCCTCACCGGACAAAATTGGAGGTGGAAAATCAAGTTCAACTATATTCTTTTTGTATGCGTTCTTCATCCTTCTAAACTCATGATCAACTGGCAAGAACTGACGATGAAAATTAAACTATGACTGCTTTCGGCCATGTCTTAAAGTGAACACTTTACCATTTTCCATGCAGTAAGGACATGCTAACTTTCCATCAGTCATCCACCCAGACAATATTCCATACGCAGGAAAATCATTAATGGTCCACATTAGGTTAGCATGCAAGTTAAAATTTTGTTTTGTTGATATATTATATGTCTCAACTCCATCATACCACAACTGTTTTAGATCATCAATCAGAGGTTGTAAATATACGCCAATCAAGCTCTTTGGATTGTGGGGAACGTGAATAACACAATTTAAAAAAATATATGGACTAGTCATACACAATTCAGGCGGAAGATTATACGGCGTAATAAAGACCGGGCAGCATGAATATGGTGGCGCAGAAACATAAAATAGCGTGAAACCATCAGCACGCAAATCCAACCAAATATTCCTCAGTTCACTAGCATAATCCGGATACGTCCTATCAAAATGCTTCCAAGCTTCCCCATCTGAAAGATGACACATAATGTAACGACCCGATCGGTCGTTTTGAGCTCTAGAGAGTTCTTAGGCGGTTTGAGGCTATGAGCAGCTTTACTTCAGGTATTATGACTTGTACGCATGGTTGGAAGTGAATTCTGGGAGTTTTGGAGTTTATTTGGAAAGAGAATTCTCATTTCGGAAGTTTTAAGTTGGAAGAATTGATTAAGGTTGTATTTTTGAGTAAACGACCTCAGAATCGGGATTTGAACATTCCAGCAGGTTCGTATTATGATTTCAGACTTGGGCGTATGTTCGGATCGGGTTTTGGATGACCCGGGAGCATTTCGGCGTCTATTGCGGAAGTTGGCATTTTGGAAGAAATTCATAAATTTGGGTTGAAGTGCATTTCAATGTTATCGATGTCTGTTTGGGATTCTGAGTCTGTGAATAGATCCGTATGGTGGTTCTGGTATTGGGAGCACGTCCGGATGTGGATTTGGAGATCGTAGGTCATTTCGGAGTCGTTTGTAAAAATTTAGAAATTTAAAGGTTCTTGACAAGTTTGATCGGGAGTGGACATTTGATATCGGGGTCGGATTCCGATTTTGGAAGTTGGAACAGGTCTGTAATGTTGAATGTGACTTGTATGCAAAATTAGAGGTCAATCAGACGTGATTTGATAGGTCTTGTCATCGGATGTAGAAGTTTGAAATTCTCAAGTTCATAAAGATTGAATTGGAGTGCGATTCATGGTTTTAGCGTTGCTTGATGTGATTTTATGCCTCGAGCTTGTCTGCATTATGTTTTGGAACTGGTTGGTGCGATTGGACGGCGTTCGGGAGGGGGGGCTCGGGTGGATTTCGGATGGCCAACGGTTGAATTTGGCCTTGTAAAGGTGCTGAGGTTGTTGTCTTCTAGTGTAACCGCATCTGCGAGGATTTGGCCGCAGGTGCGGAGCCGTAGAAGCAGGCAGGATCGCAGGTGCGAGGGAAGATCTGCACCTGCGAAGGCGCAGATGCGGAAGGGAGATCGCAGGAGCGGGAGATGCTGGGTTGAGTTAGAGCAGCACCTACGATGGTTTTCCGCAGGTGCGGAGCCGCAGGAGCGGGAGCTGCTGGGTTGAGTTAGAGCATCACCTGCGATGGTTTGTTGCAGGTACGGAGCTGCAGGAGCGGCTACTGGACCGCAGGTGCGAAGGTCGGGGCTGGGCAGTGTCTTCTTTAAAGCGAAGGATTTGGCTCCATTTCATTTTTCCTTTCGACCATGAGAGCCGATTTTGGAGCAATCTGGAGTGACATCTTCATCAACTAGTAGGGATAAGTGCCTTCTTCCCAATTTTGAGTTAAATACATTGATTATGTATAGATTTTAACATGGAAATAAGTAAAAATTTGGGGTTTTGGTGGAAAAACAAAGAATTTGTATTTTTGGATTTTTTACCACAAATTTGGGCATGAAATTGAGAGTAAATTATATATTTGAGTTCATGAGGTCATGAGTAAAGTTTATCTTCGAAAAATTTCGGAATCGGGGCACGTGGGCCCGAGGGTGTTTCTTATCGACTTTTCAACCGAGGTTAGAAATTATTATAAATTGGATTACAATGAGTATTTGAGCATATATTAATGGGTTTGCATAATTATTGGCTAGTTTTTTAGCATTGTGCATCGATTTGAGTCATCAAAAGGGCTTGGAAGCCGGTTATGGAACTTCGAAGCAAGGTAAGGCTCCTTTCTAACCTTGTAAGAGAGAATTAACCCCATAGGTGAAATAAGTAAATATGTGCTTCTATTTGTGGGGTCTACGTATGCATGAGATGACGAGAGTCCATGCGTAGCTACTATTATGCTTAAGAACGGGTAGTCTAGGACCCAAAAGCATGCTTTACTTGCCGTACTTGTAATTTTATTGATTTTAAAAGGCCTAAATCATATCGAACTTGGTAAATGAATTTCTAAAGGGCTAAACATCACTTTCTTGACTGTTAAAAGACAAGTTGTCATTCCCTTGGGTAATTGTTTCCCTGATGAAGTCTTGGTTGGCTGTTTGAATGTGTGTACCTATGTGTACCCATGTCACATGTATGATTCGCGAGCGGGGTAATTCTTTTATTTATATTTGACTGCGTCGCATGCACGATTACGGGGTAATAGATGCATCTATGGCTCGCGCCATTCGACCCTCTTGCAGTGCACAATTTAAATATTATGTTAAATCGGGTCGTACGACCTCATCATGATTTGTGCATGACTTGCTTGATTATTTTTGGAATTATTGATAATTGATGTGGCCTCATTGGCCGGGGATGTAAATTATTAAAAAGATGGAAATAAGTTTGAAAACTTCTATTTACAAAAGAAATGTTTACATGTTTCATGATTTCTTTTTTTGCATTTGCTGTCGCCTTATAAAATCCATGATTTTTCACATTATTGGTATTACATTATTGGACCACTAGTAAGTGTCGAAGTCGACCGCTCGTCACTACTTATTCGAGGTTAGACTGGATACTTACTGGGTACGTGTTGTTTTCGTACTCATACTACACTTGTTGTGCATTTTTGTTGCACATGCACATGTATGTCTAGTGACCTCGTCGGGCGCATCGGCATGGTTGATACAGGGACTTAGGTGAATTGCATGTCTCGAGATGCCCCGTAGCCAGCAAAATCTCCTTCAGAGTATTGTATTTTCTTTTTTGTCCAATTTGTATTCCGGACAATTATTGCATTACATTTTAAATTCCTAGAAATTGCTCATGCACTTGTGACACTGGGTTCTGGGATGACTATGGGGTTATTCAGTATGTAATTTTGCTAAAGACATCATTACTTACTCAGTGAAGTTCATTAATTATTGTTAAATGCAAGGGAAAAAAATGATTTCAAAAATACTAAAATGAGAATTTGATTAGTTTCTTGGTGTTGGCTTGCCTGACAGTGGTGTCTGACACCATCATGATCATTAATGGATTTTGGGTACAACATGGTATCAGAGCACTAGGTTTACTTAGGTCTCACGAGTCAGGAGCGAGTCTAGTAGAGTCTCGTGTATTAGTACGGAAATGTTTGTACTTATCTTCGAGAGGCTACAGGGCTATTAGGAGCACTTCCCTTCTTGATTCCTCATCGTGCGATTTGATTCCTTTGAGGCTTATGCCTTTGCTTATTTCCTATTCAATCTTATGTGACGTGAAACGCTTGTTATAAATCAGGAATTGAAGAATTGTAATGGTACTACAGATGTGGTGCAGGATGCTTTCTCCCTGCGTATTTGATTGGGTCGTTGTCGTCGCCTTGCGGAAGACCATTCTATCATTTTAGCTCAGTATTAGTATTACCTAGAATTTTGAGATTTGGCATTTATTGTTACGACGATTCATGCGTTGTTATCGCATAGTGTGGTGTAATGGTAGGATGCTTGTCTATGAATCAAAGCAGTGAATGACTTGAAAGGATGTTTACTCAGTGCAAGATTTAGAGATTTAATATTTTATTTTCGATAAAGGAAAGGCAACCAGACTATGAGTGTTCAAGTTGGGTTGATGGAATAACGATACTTGGTGTTTTCAAGTATGGTGGAATTTTCATCCGCGGCGTGGTGTCGTCGTCCTCAATTGAATGTGTTAAGTTCGCCGGTGTTATGATCTTCTACAATTCACCTTTCGGGCAGGATATTGTGAGATAGTATTGGAGAAGCGGCTGTCAGAGATCATGGGGTGCGGTGGTCCAGGATTAAATGGGTATTTCTAATGCTGACGGCTCGAGAAGGAGGATCTTCGGAAGGGGTTGAAGTTAGTAACGATCTATCGGTTCAAGTGCTACAGATATATATATTAATTTAAGGCAACAACTGGGTAGCAAAGGATGAGGAAGGACATGTGGGAAGTGTCAGGCGGTGGTTAAATTTCTAGAAGGCCAGGTGTAAGAAGCAAAAGTCGAGCAGTCGCTTAAAGGAGTGAGTTTGACCAAAGTGGCAGAGTGGCAGAGTAGCATACGAGTTCAGTGGCAGGATAACTACACACCTTGAGGAAAACTTTAGAATGATTTGGGAATTTTAGTGGACGGTGACTGGGTCCACGGGCTTAATTTGAAATATTGGCTATTATACGGCGAGAGATTGGATGCAACAGAAAGAAGTTGCTTGATATGAAGAAGGATGCAATATACCTTTGGATTGGAAGATATTGCCGCACATTTAGTTGATGTCCATAAGGACTAAATAGACTGGTACAGTTGGTGAATGACAAGGGGCTCAGGATGGATTATTGATGTCGTAGTGATTGTACCTTGTGCAGTGACGTTGGAAGATGTCAGCATGTAATTTTCACAGGTGGATTATCTCATGTGAGCAGGTCAGCGGTTGCGCGGTTGGTGAAGCTTCTGCGAAGGATTTTACCAACTATCCAGTAAGAGGTCGAATATGTGAATGTTGCTAGAGATTCAGAGTGTTCATGAAATGCTAACAAAAGGATTTCGAGGAATTAGGGGGGTTGGTTGTGCAAGATCATGTCAACAATGAAGAAAGAATCTTGGTGGGTTCCAGAGTTGTGTAATAGTAGCTTCAAGCTAAGTGGGAGAGTCCCATCGCCTACGATTGGCTTGCATGGTTATTTACTTGTGGCGTATCGGGTTATCAACGTATTGGTGAGTTATTACAGATAAGGGAAAATAACATAAGTGGTAACTTGAGCAAAGGAATTGATAGAGGTGTGCTATAGTTGTCCTTATCGACTCATGTTCGGGCTTTGGGAAAATTCAGAACTTATGCTTCATACAGAGGCGATTTACAAGGGAAGTGATTCAGTCGGGTGCTTTATTAAGATGGGTGTTCCGGTGCCAGCGAATCCTTGGAGTTGATTATGTTTGGGACCAAGCCAGAGTGGGTAACTCCCATAACGGTCCTAGTGAATTCAAAGGTTAAAATGTGGTGCCTAAAGATTTCGAACCCGCGCTATGGTTAAGAATCGAGCTTTTGTAGCGGATTATGATAAGAGGCACGGAGTGTTCTATGATATTTTTGACTTGCAGAGTAGCATTTGGAGGAAAAAGAGAAAATGACTTCGGATTCGTAGAGGAATTATCAAAATGGGTATACCAGTTGAAGATGCGAATGTGCGTGGATGGAGGGTATGAAACGATTCATGGGTTTGGAGAAAATGTGGTTTTGTGGAATGGGGTCACTCAAGATGAGTGCGGGTTTAGTTTGTGATGTAAGGAATGGAGCTATTATTATCTCTAGGGCAAGTTAAGGATGAATTAGAAGAAGTTAGATTGGTTAGCCATGGTTGAATTGGCATAATGGACGCGGTGATCGGTTCCTTCAATGTGATTGAGTTATGCATGTGATTTGTGACGGTACGTGCGAGGTTTGACGACCATCGTAATTAATTTCATTTGGAAATATCCAAGTATTTTGGCCTGTTATGTGTAAGTGGATCCCGGAAGGGTCATGGTGGTTTAGACCACTACTTGAGGATTTGCATGTTCTACGGTTATGAGAATTCACTCGTGTATTTCTATGGTTATCCTGGAATGAGTTAAGTAAAAAGTTTCCATGTGATGAAGTGTTCACCCTATTAGTGGTTCAGGAGTTATGATGAAATTCTGGTACTATCGCATATTGGCATGTTAGGTGCAGTGAGCGGTATGAAATTTGAAAGTGAGGATCAAGGTTGTTGTTCAGTGTTGGCAAGGATGTCACGAACTCGGATGAGCAGGAAAAGGATTTGAATGTTTAGAGTAAGTTGGTATTGTCTTCCGCATCACCTGAGATCGGTGTATTGTGAAAGAGGCTTTGCATCCTGGTTATGGATTCTTGATTTACTATACAACGTTAGTGCGGACGGTGGTATGGATGTGCAGACTTGTTACCTTGTGCGGAAGGTCGTGGAAGCATATCTCACGGGAAGATTGTACAAGTGCGACACTGTAGTCACTCGATTGATTGAAGATTTAAACCAAGTATGAAGAATGTGGTAATATCGCTTATTTGAGGATTTATGCCTGGAGGGCGCTCGGTCCATTTGGTTGCGGACTGTGGAAATTTGATCCAGTTATGATGGTTGTTCTTGTGTGTTATGGGAAAGAAGGGGTTATTATAAACCCTGGAAAAGTTATTAGCCTAGTACAGTGTCAGAATCAACTTGAGGTCGGTGAATTGATTTAAATATGAACATAAGCTCTATATCAGGCCAGATGTGTTCATTTCAACATAGCGCCCCTCATGGAGGAGTATTTGGATGTTGGATGTCGTTTTGTCATCGATTATTTCATGAAATGCTATATTGTGTCGTCAAGGTTGTGAAACGGCTTGATAAATTTCATATGTGTTGAGGTTTCGCATATCGATGGTGTTACGTGAGCATGATAGCTCTCGAGATTCAGATCATATATCGCACCTTAGTTGTGCTTGAGTTTTGTAGCGTATGGCGCTATCTTTCTCCCCAGGGATAGTATTATGCACTTGGCATGCTTGTGTATGATATTCGGATGTTTCGTGGTTACGAACACTCTATCTTGGTAAGTATTTCCTTATAGATTTTGTGTGTGGATCAGGTGGCACGTCCCCACGGATATGTTGTTTGGATCCGGTTGCGCACCGCAACAGCGTAAAGCCCCCTATATCTATTTTTGTGTGTTTTGTTTCTCATCTTTTGAGGAAAGTTCATATTAGTTGTGTGCGTTGAGTAGTCCCTTCCAGAGTTTGTTTTCCTTATGTATCAAATTTGAGTTTGTAGCTTATTGTCACATTGTGGCATCATGTGAGACTGTTGGTCATGTCTGGGGTGTCTTATTGCCTGAGCGGCTCGTACTGGGTGAGACGAGATTATTGGATCTAGGATCAGTGCGATCGAATTTATATGAAGTATATTAAAGAGAAAATATAGTTATTTAGTTCATAATGAGGCAATGGTTCTTGTCAAGAGAAGTAACTCAATGAATTATTGACTCAGCAGTTGGTCATGAATTTCTACACATCTCTTCCGTCGTGGCAGTATTGCAAGAGTTGGAACATGACTTATATGAGTCATGAGGTGTGTGTGCACATCAGATTCGTGGGATGTCGACTATTATTATCAGAGGATGTTATTATGGTCATGTGAATTATGTGGTGCATGGTGTGAATTCAGCAAAGGTATGTAGTCATGTTCTGGTACATCGTGTGGTGATTGATACGATGTTCGTATGTTGGAGGCAGGCTTGGCAAGGAATTTCGGATGTCAGGACTAGGACCTAAGGCTTATTTGCCTAAATAAAAGAGAATATCCTCAGATTTGATCGAGCTAATGTTCTCAACTGATTTGTGGTAGCACGGGTAGGTGAACGAGGTGTTAAACAATGATTTAAGACAACTCTAGTGCAGTTCTTAGCACGTTCGAGGACGAATGTATGTTTAAGTGTGAGAGAATGTAACGACCCGACCGGTCGTTTTGAGCTCTAGCGTGTTCTTCTTCGGTATGTGGCCATGAGCAGCTTCGATTCAGGTATTATGACTTGTACGCATTGTCGGAATTGAATTCCGGGAGTTTTGGAGTTGATTTGGAAAGAGAATTCTCATTTCGGAAGCTTTTTAAGTTGGAAGAACTGCTAAGCTTGGATTTTTGAGTAAACGACCTCGAAATCGGGATTTGAAGGTTCCAGCAGGTTCGTATGATGATTTCGGACTTGGGCGTATGTTCAGATCGGGTTTTGGATGACCTGGGAGCGTTTCAGCGTCTATTGTGGAAGTTGGCATTTTGGAAGAAATTCATAAATTTGGGTTAAAGTGCATTTCAATGTTATCAATATCTTTTTGGGATTCCGAGTCTGGGAATAGCTCCATATGGTGATTCTGGTACTGGGAGCGCGTCCGGATGTGGATTTGGAGGTTCGTAGGTCATTTCAGAGTCGTTTGTCAAAATTTAGAAATTTGAAGGTTCTTGATAAGTTTGATCGGGAGTGGACCTTTGATATCGGGGTCGGATTATGATTCCGGAAGTTGGAAAAAGTCCGTAATTCCGAATGTGACTTGTATGCAAAATTAGAGGTCAATCAGACGTGATTTGATAGGTCTTGGCATCAGATGTAGAAGTTTAAAATTCTCAGGTTCATAAAGCTTGAATTAGAGTGTGATTCATGGTTTTGGCATTGCTTGATGTGATTTGAGGTCTCGAGCAGTTCTGCATTATGTTTTGGAACTGGTTGGTGTGATTGGAAGGGGTCTCGGAGGGCCTCGGGTGGATTCCAGATGGCTAACGGGTTGAATTTGGCCTTATAAAGGTGCTGAGGCTCCTGTCTTCTGGTGTAACCGCACCTGCGAGGTTTTGGCCGCAGGTGCAGAGATTTTAGAGCAATGTGGAGTGCCATCTTTATCAACTAGTAGGGGTAAGTGACTTCTTCCCAATTTTGAGTTAAATACATTGATTATGTATAGATTTTAACATGGAAATAAGTAGAAATTTGGGGTTTTGGTGGGAAAACCTAGAATTTGTATTTTTAGATTTGTTACCACAAATTTGGGCATGAAATTGAGAGTAAATAATATATTTGAGTTCATGAGGTTATGGGTAAAGTTTATCTTCGAAAAATTTCGGAATTCGGGCACGTGGGCCTGAAGGTGATTCTTATCAACTTTTCAATCGGGGTTAGAAATTGTTATAAATTGGATTATAGTGGGTACTTGATCACATATTAACGGGTTTTCATAATTATTGGCTAGTTTTGGAGCGTTGTGCATCGATTTGAGTTATCGGAAGGGCTTGGAAGTCGGTTATGGAACTTCGGAGCAAGGTAAGTCTCCTTTCTAACCTTGTAAAAGGGAATTAACCCCATAGGTGAACTAAGTAAATATGTGCTTCTATTTGTGGGGTCAACGTACGCATGCGGTGACGAGAGTCCATGCGTAGCTACTATTATGCTTAAGTCCGGATAGTCTAGGACTCCAAAAGCATGATTTACTTGTCGTACTTGTAATTTTATTGATTTTAAAAGGCCTAAATCATATCGAACTTGGTAAATGAATTTCTAAAGGGATAAACATCACTTTCTTGACTGTTAAAAGAGAAGTTGTCATTTCCTTGGGTAATTGTTTTCCTGATGAAGTCTTGGTTGGCTGTTTGAATGTGTGTACCTATGTGTACCCGTGTCACATGTATGATTCACGAGCGGGGTAATTCTTTTATTTATATTTGACCGCGTCGCTTGTACGATTTGCGAGGTAATAGATGCATCTATGGTTCGCGTCATTCGTCCCTCTGGCAGTGCACTGTTTAAATATTATGTTAAATCGGGCCGTACAATCTCGGCATGATTTGCGCATGACTTGCTTGATTATTTTTGGAATTATTGATAATTGATGTGGCCTCATTGGCGAGGGATGTAAATTGTTTAAAAGATGGAAATAAGTTTGAAAACTTCTATTTACAAAAGAAATGTTTACTTATTTCATGATTATTTTTTGCATTTGCAGTCGCCTTATAATATCCATGATTTTTAACATTATTGGTATTAAATTATCGGACCACTATTAAGTGTCGAAGTCGACCTCTCGTCACTACTTCTTCGAGGTTAGACTGGATACTTGCTGTGTCCGTGTTGTTTTCTACTCATACTATACTTGTTGTACATTTTTGTTGCACAAGCACATGTATGTCTAGTGACCTCGTTGGGCGCAACAACATGGTTGATACGAAGACTTAGGTGAGCTGCATCTCTCGAGACGACCCGCAGCCAGTAGAGTCTCCTTCAGAGTATTGTATTTTGATGTTTGGCTAGAATTCATTGTTTAACACATTAGGCGCCTTACATTTTATGTGCATTAATGATGAAAATATACTTCGTTTGAGCATAATGAAATCTATTTCATGTGTAGGTGAATTGGAGATGGAAGCCGGGCTAAATGGAGGCATAAACGTCAAAAATACGCTCAAGAGTCAAAAAGGAGTGAACTTGGCTATAACCAGGCTTTTGGGATGTAAAGTCATGCCATGCCAGGCGTTTGGGGGGCATTTGGGCTGTAAAGCCTGGCCTAGCCAGGCGTTAGCCAGGCGTTTGGGCCCTAACACCAGGCCTGGCCAGGCATTAGCCAGGCGTTTGGCCTGTAACGCCTGGTCCCTAGTCCGGTCAAATCTGAGTTTTGAAGATTTTAAGTGTTTCCCGGTTTGAATAGAAGTCTCCTACACGTTTAGGGTTTGTCCTAAACATATAAATAGACCCAAAAACACAACTTGAAGGGGGATTCCATTAGAGACAAGAGAAGCCTGTGGAATACTACTCAGCAAAGCAAAACTTTGATTTTTACATGCTTTATTCATTACTTTGTAGTTTAATTATGCAAGTTATTTTGGAGTTGATTATTATGAGCATGAGTAGCTAATTTCTTTAATCTAGGGTTTTGGTGGAACCCGTTGGGGGATGAACTTATTGTGATATTAATATAGCTTTGATTGGTTGATTAAACTTTATTTGTTCAACTACGTTCTTGTTGTAGTTGATTGAAGGGCCCTCAATTAGCTGTTCCTATTTATTATGTATCTACTTGAGAGAGAGTGCATATTTAGGTAGTTGTTTGAACAACATCACTCCCAGAGTATAGACGAAAGTCGTAATCGAGGGTTTAGAAGTTGGATTAGNCATATTGTTAGTTAATCGTTAGTTTATTAATTTTGTCAGTAGAAATAGTAAAACATCACCAATTGATATTCAAAAGTCTTGAGAAAATTGATTAAGTAAAAGTTTCGTATTCTGACGGCTTGATTGATACGTAAATTCCCTGTGGGATCGACTCTGGGCGTAATACCCCGAATTATATTTGTAGCGCCCGTTTAGTCTTTCTATAAGACATAGTTGAGCGTGATCATATTTTCTTTTGTGTCCAATTTGTATTCCGGACAGTTATTGTATTACATTTTAAATTCCTAGAAATTATCATGCACTTGTGACGCCGGGTTCTGGGATGACTATGGAGTTATTCAGTATTTAATTTTGCTAAAGACATCATTACTTACTCAGTGAAGTTCATTATTTATTGTTAAATGCAAGGAAACGAAATGATTTCAAAAATACTAAAATGAGAATTTGATTAACTTCTTGGTGGTGGCTTGCCTGACAGTGGTGTACGGCGCCATCACGACCATTAATGGATTTTGGGTCGTGACATATAACATTGGGCGGCCTTCTATTTTTATAGTGTCATTTCATATGAGGAGCGGAACTAATCGATGCGTACAACCTCTTTAATCTACGAATAAGAGGTAAATAATGCATCGACTTCACATCAATATTTTTCCCGCTTAAAACGAGTTTTTTCACAAAATTTATAACTTTCTAAATCTGCATCACCCTTATAATACAACATGCAACCATTTTCACAACAATCGATTCCCATAGACGAGAGTCCTAACTTAGAAACCAATCTTTTAGCCTTATAGAATTCTTCGGGTATGTTGAAAGTTGGGTCAACTAGTTCACTCATAAGGCCAATGAAAGAATCCATTCCCGCTTGAGAAATATTGGTATCTGATTTGATACTTAATAATCTAACCGCAACAGACAACTGAGAGTGCATACTCACTTCCCTTAGTGGACGACTAGCGGCTTCTAACTGTTCATAAAAACATTTTGCCTCTTTGTTAGGAGGTTGTTCAACACTTTCATGGGTTTCAAAATCAAAGTGCATCCCAAAAGCATCCGCAACCATTTCATGGTATCTAGGATGTTGAACGCTATTCTCCACCGGTCGACTACTTTCATCAACAACTACATTATGAAATTCACCATCAGTATCATCAACTTCTCCATGACTAGTTCATACAAAATAATTATCCATAAACCCCTTTATATAAAGATGAGTCGTAACACCCTTCGAACTCAAAAAATGCAAACACTTGCTTTTCGTACAAGGGCACCTAATCATCCCTCCAATCCGAAACGGTCCAAGTGACATTGCATGCCTAATAAATTCTTTAACCCCTTCTATAAATTCCTCCCTCAAAAGCCGACGATTCGGATAATTCCTATTATACATCCAACTACGATATTCCATTTACATAATGAACAAATAAATTACATGTTATATTAATCATAATTCAAATTAATTTATAAAATTAAGTTACATAATAAACTTTAGTTACAAAGTATAACATTTACTTATTAGAATATTGAATTAGTTAATTAGAGTAAACTTGATATTATAAACAAAATCAATTAGAGTAAACCATAAAACTAAATAATAATAATCAATTAAGATTTAAGGTAGTTCGTTATTTATACCTTAAGTTCATAATTTCATAATTTCAAGTAGTTCATAATATATACCTTGATTCTAAATCTAATGTAGTTGAAAAAAAATCCTAAAAAAATGTAATTTTCAATTCTATATCTAAATCTAATGTAGTTTAAAAACCCTAAGTCACATAAATCCTAAATAGACAAAAACCCTAAAAAATTACATAAAATTATATTCCGGAAATTAATAATTAAAAAGCTAATAAGGTAGACTACTAACCTTTAACAATGGCGGCGCAGCAATGGAGCAGTGACGGAGCAATGGCGGCGCAGAACAGTGGTAGCGGCGGCAGGGGGCTTAGGCGTGAGAGAGAAGAGGTGTGGCTTCATTGTTTGGGGGTGGGTGACTTGATTTTGGGTGGGATTAGGCCAAAAATCGGTGGAAGGGAGATGAAGAAGAGGTAGAAGAGAGAGAGAGAGAGTGGAAAAAGATGAAAATGTGAAGAAACTCGTCTGGTGTGGTCTAATTAACTTATTTCCGACCGATTTCAGTCAGAAATGTTAAAAAAATATTTGACCGTCTGACCTCACAAATACCGACCGAATTCGGTCAGTATTTCAATTTTAAAATTCTGAAATATTAATTAATTTGATGACTAAACCGACCGACTTCAGTCGGTTTTATTTAATTTATATAAATAGATTTTAATTGATATATATATACACACACACACACACACACACACACACTCACCCCTTATATATATCAATTAAGTATTAAATATTGTTTATTTAAAAGCTATTTGTATAAAGGTTGACGAAACCAACCGACTTCGGTCGGTAATTTCATTAAATTTATTTTTAATAATTTTAAAATTGTGTTTTTTACCGAACTCGGTCGAAAAAACTTAATTAAATCTTATTCCGGCTGGTAAATTATATATAATTTTTGTTATATTAAAAACCAATTGCCTTGGGCGGGAAAGCATAATTTTAAATATACCGACCGAAATCGGTCGATATATTTGAAAATTTTTAATTAAAAATTATTTTTGTAGATAATATACAAGTATGATCAGGTCTTGGTCAAAAATTGACCAATTTCCGATCGAAATCGGTCGGAATTCTTATATATTTGTTGTGGAACCACTATTTTCGTTGTCAGAAATATTTTCTTTGACTTTTGCGACCAATTAACTTATTTTCCGACCGATTTCGGTCGATATTGTTTGAACGGGTTTTGCGTGTTTTCTAGTAGTGTCTAGTATGGTTGAAAGTGCCATTATAGGCAGTACCACAGAGAATCCCTTCCTAATACAAGAGTTGCAACTTGCATAAGTCAACAAAGTATTGCATTATTGTCATGCAATATTAAAGTTGTGGGAGTACCACAATGCTATACGGATTATCAAATGTAAGAAAATGAGGCATGCAATATTTGCACAGGCATATTATTGTACAAAATCTTCCATCACATGTGCATTAAGGAATTACTTAACAAGCAGAGCTAATGAATAACGATACTTCTATCTCGTTCATAACATTCCTATTCCACTTCATGTTATGCCTTAGAGAAAAAATTGCAGAACACACTTAGTCAATTCAATGACTTGCTGTTCAGAGGTTGAACAACAAAAGGCTCCAGAAATTCCATTTACAGCGTGCAGCACAACTTTGAATCAATAGAAGCCAAACATATGCAAAACGCTTGATAACCTGTCAATGGATACCTGTATACCAGCATAAATATTCTCAAGTTAATAGCATTACTTGATTGCTCGTCGAGATACTTTTTCCAGCTGCTGAATTGAACTAGATCGAGTATACCTGTAGTCCATCACATACTTAGCTTTCCCCACTCTACCAAGTTGTAGAATCGTCTGCCTTCCGTTCTTCTAGTAACAATCATAAAACAAAACAGTTAAAGGCATAAATAAACAACTATCAAGTATTAGTGTTTGCTGGAAGTTTAAAATTTCTGTATATTTTTCTATCGTTAAGGTTCTTTAATGAACTCAGTACCTCCATAGTCAGCTGAAAGTTCTTAACTGAGCTCTGAATTCTGAGTCCTGCTCTTCCTCTATCTCTAAAATCTAACTCGTACTGTCTTGACACCTACATGTAACAAATAATTGCATATGAGATGCTAAAACGAGGAGTGAACTCATAAATTTCAAACGGATATTGCCAACTAATGTACCTTATTGTAGTGAGGAATCTTTGAAAACAGCTGATTCACTTTGTTCATATGCTCCTCCCAATCTGTGGGTAGTCCGTTGATGTGCTGTATATGGAGCAGCAAATTAGCTCATTCAGACTAATAAATATTTTTTGTTGTGTCCCGTTATCTTTTTTGGCAACAGTCCTCACCTGAGTTGTACTCTTCAACTGCATTGACTGGTGTTTTGGTATGCATGCTTTCATCTTTCGGTAGCTCCCAGTCCAGGTTGCGATGGTAGGCATGAATCTGTGGACAACAAGGGAGAAAACCTTAAGATACTTTTATCGCTATGGTCTGAGTGCCACTTTCTGGAATATTGTGGCAATTTTGTGTACTACAGATACAAAACTTACGTTACAACGCCCAGCAATTTTGACTGTTTGGTTGCAGAATTGGGACGGCCCTGAAATAAATTGGTTAAGCAGCAGCAGAAAGAGTTAGATAGCATGTGCCTGTCCTTGGAATGATTCCATTAAACCCCGGGTTTCTTATCTCATAATCTCATGTAAGTGTAGAAAGGAAATTTACCTGATCCCATATGTGGTATTTTGAACCCAGTAGATTAGCAGTTACATGTCCAATCAAACTGTCCTCTGATTTTCCCCATAACGCCTTTGTATTTTGAGCAACTACAAACTCAGATTTTCCACCACGCCTTCTGTAATGTGCAATGGCAAGTTTCCGATTCTGACGTCCATGGCCCTCCTTCAGTTATTAAATAAGTCACAGGAAACAGATATCACGAGAAAAAACAAGCAAAATATAAATTGCATGTTGAAATTTGGACCAGCTTTCAGGAGTGGAAGAAAGAAGTTATCAGACAAAAATACTAGCATTGGGTGATCTATACACATTTGCACTTGCCTTTGATAAAAAGAAAGGCTAAGACATGAACTGATGGTGTCGATTCCTTAGTCAGGTTGATTCATAGCAGTTGCGAACAATTGTATGATGACTCCGTTAGAAAGCATTAAAAAACACAAATGTTGAAGGATGGATGTCAACCAGCTTAGAGAGGATGGCACTAACAAAATTTTCAAGGATATGGATAAGAGAAATCACCATCGAAATAAGTCCATCAAAAAATGTAACTTCACAAATAAGAATTTTCAGGTCAAGCACAAGAGTACATATGTGAACAAGATTTTCATGCTTGCAATGACTTGTAGACATTCAAGATCTGCCTGATGCTCACAGATAGAAAGAGAAGAGAGAGCAGTGACCATTTGTACATAGGAAATCTCTGATATTTAATAGCGACAACCATTTTCCAAAGAATCCACCTTAGTGGAGTACCTTTGACGATACAATAACCCTAGCAACCTCTTAGTTAACATTATCCAATCTGTGGCAGATGGCTAGATACCTTAATGGAATTTGGAATCTATATTTGAATCGACATGTCTGTTGTCATTGGTTAATTGGGCGTTGATCTACACTATCTTATAAGTAAATCATTCATAAAAATTATCTAGCATGATTATTTAAACATCTGTCTTGTTCTTAATATTCATATTTTTCTGGTAATAGTTGTGTAAAATGTTATCAAGCTACCTAAACTAACTGCCCCAAGATATTACCCTTTTCCTATAGAAGAAAAAGATATGAATCATAGAAACCACATTCAAGATTCAAAAACACAGGTGAGCTTCGCACAAACTCAATCAGGGTCGCTAAAAAATAAGAATTCGAGCAACATCAGAAGTACGGCCAATATATGCATATAAAGACAGCAGTTCAAGTCTTCAAGATAATTGACATCAAAGTCAATTGTACCACAAAAACATCTATATGCACAAATGTAACACATACCAGTTTCATTGTTGGTAAATCTTTCAATGGACTAACCAAAACGTTACACGGATATGATACTAAGGAAAGGATACAGGGTGAACTCTGTGATTAGACCAACTATAATCTAGTCGGAGACAATTCTTTATTGAATGTTCGTTTTATTATGTTAATTGGTGCAAAACTGTCTCTCTTTCTACTATCGCGTTGTCTACTTGAGATATCTTGTGGGGTGTATTGTCTCCTTTCCATAAGAAAAATTCATCAAATTTCCTCCATATTTGAATTTTGGAGTGAACTGTAACGTGTTACTTAAAACACAAGATAGACCACATCTTAAATCAACTCAGCAAGGAACTACCATCAAACACTGAATAGCAGATAATGATAGTACAGGTTAATTATATAAACATAATAAAAGTGTAAAGAAGAGCTTTACATTAGTATAAAGTGAGTAAAAAGTCCCTCCATCACGGGTTTCTGAAGATGATTCCTTCACTATCACACAAGTACATCTTCCAATATCTATAGGCAAAGGCCTATACAACAATGACCTGCAAAAAACACAAATGGAAAAAAAATGTTAAAACCGCCTCTCTATCTCCACGTAAGGTCTGCGTACACACTAGACGCAACTATGTGGATTAAACTAGGTATTGTCGTCTACAAATCAATAATAAACCTAACTCATAAGTTTAAGCAACAAGAGAGGTAAAATTGAACCTATTTGGAAGTGTAGACCAAGAAGAAGCAGGAGCAGCCTCAGAATCAGAATAATCCCAAATGTTGGCAGAATTAGGCGTCTCTTTATCCGCATGTTCCCAAATTTTCAACCCAATCTTGGACTCTGGTTCATTTTTTTGTATACATAACTGAAGTGAAGATGCCTTAAGAACCGAGTCTTTATTCACAACCTTATCTGTCCAATTAAACGGTAAAGCATTTTCTTTATCACAAAGATTGGATTTTTCAGGTTTATTTGGTGTCTCATTCTCTTTGTTATCAGAGATAATGAGTTGGTTCTGGAGCAAATGAACACCCAATGCTTCTCCTATAGTGCTGCCACTGCTGCTGCTTCTGTTTTGTCTTAGCTCAGTCAAGGGATTATCATAAAGGGAATTATATGAATTTGAAGAACGTAGAGAGGTTGGAATTTTCTTGAAGCCAGACATTTTGTGTCAATAAGGCAAATAGGGAAGAACCGAATTTGGAAAGAGCAGAACAGCAAGTGTCAATAAGGTAAATAGGATTGAGCTATATAAGGAGATTGTGAAGCACTTGATCTTTGGTCTTTGTTGCTCTGTTGTGAAGCACTTTAGAAAAAGGTTTTTAACTTGACAGTGTAAATAATAAATCCGGATTCAAAATTTGGATTTTATGAGTTCAAGTTTGAAATTATTTCATAACTCATTTGATTAACTAATGTCAAATTTATCATTATTTATATTTATTAGTGAATATATAACACACACATATGTGATCTGAGCTAAAATTACTGAATTCAAATGATCCCGTAAATTCTGCGTTACATCCGCTCGCTCCTGACTATCTATACATTGTAACATGTCATAGCAGACAAACTGCCTTATTTTTCATATTACGTATCTCATTTTTTACTAATAATTATTTTTAGTTACTCCATCTTTTAAACTACTTAGTTGTGTAAAAGAATTTTTATACTCTTAGTATATATAAATTAAATTTGTGAAGAAAAGGCTAGACTTTATTTGTGCTTTTTAAGTGGGTAAGGCTTTAAAAGAGGTGTAGTGGTTAGATATGCTTTATCTTGTGTTTGCAGCCAATGTATGAACAGAAATTTGAATTTGAAAATTTGGGGCATTGGGCAATTCAAACGTTGGAATTTGGTTCATAATTAGATAAAATTTCCAACGGTAAAATAAGGAACTTGATTGCGTCTTGTCTTGTCTTAGGATGCCATTGCGTTTTCCCCAATAGACGGCGTAGTTATGGGCCCATCGCCGGACTTTTGTCGGTTGCTGAAAAATAGCGCGAAGCATATTTGAATACTCCGTCCGTACGTGTGTCTGAAACAATTTTATGAAGCATTTAGTATGAATTCAGCTGCAGATATCCTGTGATTTTGCAAATTTAGCAATTATTCCCTTTCTGTCCTTTTTGGAACTTTTGGTGATCAAGAAAATGACGGCTCATTTCCATTATGTGACTGTCATCATAACCTTTTTCTTTTTTCTTTTTTTCACTTTTTTGCTAGGGACATCTTTCTAATTCAATAATAGAATTACGCATAATTTATAGAGTAGCTTATATTCGGTTAATGATGACACTTACGTGTCTAAGACGAGTATTTCTGTCACATTTTACATGGCAACATTTGATTATAAACAGAGTATTGTTATGAAATAATAAAATAACAAGAAAAGTATTGCAGAGAAAAGTAAAGAGGGAGAATTTTTATTGATTGGGATCAATTATAATGAAATATAACTCATTTATTTATAGGGGAAAAGTGACTTAGTTATCAAGTAACAAACCCCAAAATTTCTCAAAAATATAAATATTCATCTTAAATAGAATTCTATTTATAACACACCTCCTTGAATGTCTATTCAATAGATAATGTGTCTCGTTAAAACCTTAACTAAAATAAAATTCAGTGGGAAAAAAATTATAGAAAAGGAAAAAGAGTACACATGTTTAGAAATACGCCTTTTGATTGCCTCGTTAAAAACCTTGCAAGGAAAACTCAGTGGGACAAAATTTTGTAAGGAAAAAAATAGTACAACGCGTATTAACTCCCCCTGATGAGAGCATCAATTCACATCCTTGAACCTTCGCACCCCAATCTTGTACACTAGCTTCTTGAAGGTTGACATTAGTAGAGATTTGGTGAACAAATCAGTCATCTTATCACTTGAATGAATATGTTGCACATTGAAATCATCATTCTTCTATATGTATAATGTCTTCATTTAATGTCATGGAATATCTTTTTCAATATCTCCATAGAGGGAAAAAATTCTCGCTATCACATTATCATGCTTATAGTTATAACAAGATACATATGTCCACAAATTGCATGTAGGATGTGGTACTTCAGGACCAAGAATTATATATGTTTTAAGCAATTTAAATCCTTCAGGGATTGTCATATAAGTTAAGTCATATAAATAGACTTAGATTTATATCAAGTATTCATGTCATGCCAGACATATAAGATAGATAAAAGTGATTGCACTCGTCATTGACTTTATACTTTCAAGTGTTTGAACTACATGTCCAAAATTACATGTCTTTCATATGAAACAAATTCTATTTGAATTGTGTCTCTTGTATTTGGCCAATATTTTTGTGCCTGTATTCGACAGACTTAAGATCCCCATCTATACTTAGCTCTATGATAGATGTTGTTAACGAAAAATTTATCGGTTCCAATACTTTTTTTCCATAAATACATATCATAGAGATCTCTTCATTCATATTTTCAGATACTTGAACCTCTCCTGAGATTTTATGAAGTGTTATGTCATGTGATCTTCTAGATCACTTCCTCCTTATTATGATCCTTTTGATCATTTGCTCATCTTCTTTATCAAGAATTCTATTTGAAACCGATTGTCTATATGCTTTAAGTGTACCATAGACTTTGTCCTTCTAGGACTTATTCTAATATGAGCATTTTCAGTGAGGATATAGTTACTTTATTTGGGTCAGTAAATGCGCATGGCATGCTTTGCATTGCAGATGAATTATCCTTTTACGAACTTCAAGTTCATATGATCTTATCCGAGGATCTAGATATAGAAATGATAATTCTTCCCACGTAATTTTTTCTCAATTGTTTATCTTGTCTCCCCCTCATGTTAGAAAAACTAACTTTCTTCCTCAATTTTGGGAACCCACATGTGACGATCCAAAGGGATCATCACCTATTTTATTACCCATTCTGTACTTTCGAGGCCTTGAAAACCTCATCTGTAGTTGCCTCGATTTGCTTGCGCAGTCCGGGCGCGTAGTCGGACAGCTTAAATATGAAATTCTGTGAAAAATGCTAAGATTTTGATATTAAAATGAATGAATTTGACTCCGATCAGCATTCTGGGTAAACGAATCTGGACCCGGACCCGTTATTTGACGGTCCCAGAGGATCCGTAGGAAAATATGGGACTTGGGCGTATGCCCGGAATCGAATTCCGAGGTCCCAAGCCCGAGAAATAAATTTTTGTGAAATTATTTTTCTGAAATTTATAAAGAAAAGTGAAATGGAAATTGGTTAGAATGTGTTGGTATGGGGCCCGTATTTTGGTTCCGGCGCCCGGTACAGGTCTTATATGTGGTTTAAGATATTTCTGTGAAGTTTGGTTGAAATGGACGTCGTTTGACGTGTTTCGGACTTAAAACTCTAAAATTGAAAGTTTATGAAGTTTGAAGAAAAATTAGTGATTTTGAGGTTTGATTCGTTTTTTTTATGTTATATTGGCGATTTGATCGCACAGTTAAGTTCGTAGGATGTTGTTGAGTTAGTGCATGTGATTTGTTAGGATCCCCGAAGGCTCGAGAGTGTTTCGGAGGTGTCTCAGAGTGATTTTGAACTTAGGAAGATTGCTGGTTTTTGGCTTCAGCAGTTGCAGGTCCATTTGTTCTTCGCGTTCGCGACGCCTCTTCCTCGTCCGCGAAGCTTTCAGCTTTTCCTTCATCGCGTTCGCATCCATTCCCTCGCGATCGCGTAGGGTTATTTGACCCTGAGGACTTATCCCTCTTATCTCTTCGCGTTCGCATACAATTGACCGTGTTCGCATAGCTTTGCAGGTATTCTTCATTGCGTTCACGTGATGTCCCACGCATTCGCGTAGGTCAATTTCAAGACCTCAGCCTTTTTACTCTTTGCGTTCGTGTTCGCGTTCACCCTTCCGCGAATGTGATGGTCTGTCAAGTCTACCCTTCGCGAACGGGACCTCCGAACGCGTTCGCGTTCACCCTTCCGCGAACGCGATGGTCTGTCAAGTCTACCCTTCGCGAAAGGGACCTCCCTTCCGCGAACGCGAAGAGCAATTTTGCCCAGTGGTATATAAATATTTCCAGAACAGTAGCTTCGGGATTTTTCATAAGTTTTCACAAAATTCATCTTCTTCAAGGTCCTTAGGCATCCATTGAAGCCATCCTTCACCAAAACTTCTTGGGTTAGTAAATTTTAACTCGTTTCCTTCATTTTTCATCTATATCTCATGAATTCCTAAGCCTAAAACATGAAAATTAGAGTAGAAAATTAGGAATTTGGGTAGAGTTAGTCCCTTTTGAACTTTCTTGATTTAGACCTCGTTTTGGGGTCGAATTTGAAAACAAATTATGTATTCGGGCTTGTGGGTGAATGGGTGACGTGGTTTTGGTCCGAGCCTTGTGTTTGAACCAAGCGGGCCAGGGTCGAATTTTATTATTTTGGAAGACTGCATGGAAATGGGTAATTAGGCTATGTAATTGAATTATGGAATCCTTATTGATATACTTGAGTTGATTATGCCTAGATAATACCATTGCAGAGTTGAATTCTAAAGGAAAGACGGTGTTAGAGGGTTGATTGCTATATTTTGGACCCGAAGTAAGTGTTTGGTCTAACCTTAGCTTGGGGGAATAGGAGTTGAGTATCATTTGTTATTTGATAATTGTCAAATACGATGTATAGGCATGGTGACGAGTATCTATACATTGGTGTCTTGCATGACCGTGAGTCCCTATATTATGAATATCCTGACTTTGTTGTCATTTCTATGCCTAATTGATGATTTCTATATGATGTAAAGGGAATGTGAAGGAATATGAGGTAATTACATTCTTTTGGAGCATTGACTCAAATTGTAAAATGAATGATGAAGGAATATGCGATAATTACATTCTTTGGAGCATTGGCTCAAATTGTGAAACGAATAATGGATAAATATGAGGTAATTACATTCTTTTGGAGCATTGACTCAAATTGTAAAATGAATGATGAAGGAATATGCGATAATTACATTCTTTGGAGCATTGGCTCAAATTGTGAAACGAATAATGGATAAATATGAGGTAATTACATTCTTTGGAGCATTGGCTCAGGTAATAGAATAAATCATGGAAATGAAAGTTAAAGAAAGAGGAAGAGTTATTGAAACATACCCTTGCCGGGTCATCGTTGTATAGTTCCCTTGCCGGGATTTAATTGTTTAATTGATATTCCCTTGCCGGGATTTCCATTTTTTTTCTCTCTGTTTATTTCCTTGCCCATGTTTGTGATTGCTGTTTGGGTGAGGAAGAGTGTTAAAGCACGAAGGGTGATGCCGTGCCATATTTTATATTAATTATGCACGAGGGGACATTCCGTGCCATGTTCTATATTGATTATGCACGAGGGGACATTCCATGCCATGTTTTATATTGATTATGCACGAGGGGACATTCCATGCCATGTTTTATATTAATTATGCACGAGGGGACATTCTGTGCCATGTTTTATATTGATTATGCACGAGGGGACATTCCGTGCCATGTTTTATATTGATTATGCACGAGGGGACATTCCGTGCCTTGTTTTATATTGATTATGCACGAGGGGACATTCCGTGCCCTGTTTTATATTATTACGGACGAGGGAACATTCCGTGCCATGTTTTATATTATTATTATGCACAAGGGGACATGCCGTGCCGCATCTTTTACTGTTTAATCTGTGTTGTCAATTACCGTTATTATTTTCAGGTATTTCGGACTGTTGTTTTCGTTTCTGTCATTTTAGTATTTGCTATCTCTTACCCCCAGCATGTTCTCCCCGTAATTGTATTCATGTTTAGTTTCTACTATACTATTGAACTGCACAGGTACATTTTGTTGTCGTGTCTTAGCCTCGTCACTACTTCGCCGAGGTTAGGCTCGGCACTTACTCAGTACATGGGATCGGTTGTACTGATGCTACACCTGCACTTCTTTATGTTGTGCAGATTACGCAGCCGGACCCGGAGGACACATTAGTGGGAGTGTCTTCCAGCTTATCCTAGAGGCTTCAAGGTATACCCGCTGGTGTTCGTGGGCCTTGGCGTGTCTTCCATCCCTTTGTCTTCACTTCTTTCTTGTTTTCCTCTAGTTTCAGAGACAACTATGTATTCTCCTTTCATACTTGTATTTAGCACTCTTACAGACAGTTCGTGAGTTTGTGACTCCAGGTTTTGGGAAAATTTACGCGTTGTTGTATTATGTTGTCCTTATTTAGCTTGAAACCATATTTATTTCCGCTGTTAAATTGTGAACCATTTAGTTTATCTTAGTAAATTGATGTTGATACGCTAGTTTATCTATACACGTTGGCTTGTCTAGTGGGTTCAACGTTAGACGCCATCATGGCCCGATGGTGGGATTTCGGGGCGTGAAAAGTTGGTATCAGAGCACTAGGTTACTTAGGTCTCACAACTCACGGACAACTTGGTAGAGTCTGAGATATCGGTATGGAGGCGTCTGTATTTATCCCCAGACGCTGCGAAGTTAGGATGACTCCATATTTCTTTTCTTCTCTATCGTGCGCTATGAATTTTGAGTACTGGTTGAGTTTCTATTCTATTCTCTTGCAGATGGAGAGGATGCGTGCTTCCCTTGGTTCCGGTCAGCAGCCTGACACTCCTGCTACAGCTCCTACTCAAGGTCGAGGTCGAGGACGAGGCCGTGCTAGAGGCCGAGGTCGGGGCCGGGCTCAGCCTAGAGCAGCAGCCCCAGTGGAGGACCCTCAGGTCGAGTCTGACGAGGAGGTCTCAGTTCCGGCAGTCCCAGTTGGACCAGCTCAGGTCCCAGAGGGGTTCATGCTACCCTAGTGCTTCAGGACGCTCTTGTCCGTCTAGTCGGACTCATGGAGAGTGTAGCACAGGCGGGTCTTCTTCCTACTGCACCAGCCGTCTCTCAGGCTGGGGGAGGTGCCCAAACTCCTGCCACTTGCATGCCAGAGCAGCTAGCTCCACAGTTTCAAACTCCGGCGCCTCAGGCAGCCGGAGTAGCTCAGTCGGGTATTGCAGCACCGGTAGCAGAGGGAGCAACTATGTCAGCAGATGCTATGTGGAGACTGGACAGGTTCACCAAGTTATTCACTGCTACTTTTACTGGTTCACCATTATAGGACCCCAGGATTATTTGGACAGCTGCTATGAGGTTCTTCGGAATATGGGCATAGAGGAGTCCAACGGAGTTGAATTCGCTACTTTTCGGTTATCTGGCGCAGCCAAGAGTTGGTGGAGAGACTATTCCTTAGCCAGACCAGCTGGATCTACACCTTTGACTTGGACTCAGTTCTTAGAGGTATTTTTGGGGAAGTTCCTTCCCATTACTCAGAGAGAGGACCTTCGGAGGCAGTTTGAGCGTCTCCAGCAGGGATCTATGTCCGTCACTCAGTACGAGACCAGGTTTATCACTCTATCCCGACATGCTCTTATGATACTTCCCACTGATCGGGAGAGGGTTCAGAGGTTTATCGAGGGATTGGCCCAGCCTATCAGACTTCAGATGTCTAGAGAGTCAGGTACAAATATATCATTCCAGGATGTGGCCAATGTGGCCAGGAGCATTGAGATGATTACGTCACAGGGTGGTGGTCAGGGGCTGACAAGAGGCCCTGTCATTTCGGTCGTTTCAGTGGAGCCTCATCTGGGGGAAAGGATTCTTCAGGCAGAGGTCATCCTCCCAGACCTTTTGACTCAGCTCTCCAGGTTTCCCATGGTACTTCAGGTGGTCGTGGTTCTCAGACGCACTATTCTAATCAGCAGCCTTACAGTGCGCCACCAGCTCCCTTTAGTGCACCGCCGTTTCAGAGTTTCCGAGGTAGTCATTCAGGTCGACAGTGTCAGTTCCATAGTTAGAAGTCACATCAGCAGAAGCCTTGTTATACTTGCGGTGGTTTGGGGCACATTTCCAGGTTTTTCCCCCGTGGTTCTGATGGGTCCCAGCATCAGGGTTCTCGTGCCATGGTACATGTACCAGGTGTTCCACAACCTGCCCATCCAGATAGAGGTGGGATTAGAGGTGCTAGAGGTAGAGGTGGAGGTCATAGAGGTGGAGCTCAGGCCGCCAGAGGTGGAGGCCAGCCAGCAGTCTACCGTCCTAGAGATGTAGTTCAGGGTGGTGGGGCCCAACCCCAATGTTATGCTCTTCCAGCCAGGCCAGAAGCTGAGTCTTCAGATGCAATCATTATAGGTACTATTCGGGTTTGTGACAGAGATGCTTCAGTGCTATTTTATCCAGGGTTTACGTATTCGTATGTGTCCTCTTATTTTGCACCGTACCTGGTCATGCCTAGTGATCCACTGAGTGTTCCTGTTTATGTATCTACAGCGGTGGGTGATTCTATCGTGGTCGATCGAGTCCATCGTTCTTGTGTTGTGGTGATTGGGGGTCTTGAGACCCGTGTTGATTTGTTGCTTTTAGGTATGGTCGATTTTGATGTTATATTGGGGATGGACTGGTTATCCCCATATCATGCTATCTTGGATTTCCATGCCAAGATTGTGACCTTAGCCTTACCGGATTTGCCCCGTTTGGAGTGGAGAGAGACTCCTGGTCACTCTACCCGCGGTGTTATTTCGTACGTGAAGGCTCGGCGTATGGTCGAGAAGGGTTGTTTGGCTTATTTGGCTTATGTGCACGATTCCAGTGTTGAGGTTCCCTCTATTGATTTGGTGGCCGTGGTTCGTGAGTTTCCTGAGGTCTTCCCTTCAGACCTGCCGGGGATGCCACCCGACAAGGACATTAATTTCTGCATTGATCTAGCTCCGGGCACCCAGCCCATTTCCATTTCCGCCGTATCGCATGGCCCCGCCAGAGTTGAAAGAGTTGAAGGAACAGTTGCAGGATTTGCTTGGGAAGGGTTTCATTAGGCCCAGAGTTTCTCCTTGGGGTGCTCCAGTATTGTTTATGAAGAAAAAAGATGGTTCGATGAGGATGTGCATTGATTACCGGCAATTGAACAGGGTTACAATCAAGAATAAGTATCCACTGCCGAGGATTGATGATTTGTTCGATCAGCTTCAGGGTGCCAAGGTATTTTCAAAGATAGAATTGAGATCTGGCTACCATCAGTTGAGGATTAGGGCATCCGATGTCCCTAAGACATCTTTCCGCACTCGGTACGGGCATTACGAGTTTTTAGTCATGTCGTTTGGGTTGACAAATGTCCCAGCAGCTTTTATGGATTTGATGAATCGAGTGTTCAGGCCTTATTTGGACTCGTTAGTGATAGTCATCATTGAGGATATATTGATATACTCTCGCAGTCAGGAGGAGCACGAGCAGCATCTCAGAGTGGTTCTTCAAACTCTGAAGGATAGCCAGCTATATGCAAAGTTTTCGAAGTGTGAGTTCTGGTTGAGTTCAGTTGCATTCCTGGATCATGTCGTATCAACAGAGGGCATTCAGGTTGACTCGAAGAAGACTGAGGCAGTCAAGAACTGGCCTAGAACAACATCAGCTACAGAGATTCGGAGTTTCTTGGGATTGGCAGGTTATTATCGTCGGTTCGTGGAGGGGTTATCATCTATTGCAGCCCCGATGACCAGATTGACCCAGAAGGGTGCCCATTTCAGATGGTCGGACGAGTGTGAGGCAAGATTTCAGAGGCTCAAGACAGCTCTGACTACGGCAGCGGTATTGGTTTTGCCCACAGGTTCAGGGTCGTACACAGTCTATTGCGATGCTTCCCGTATTGGGCTTGGTGCAGTGTTGATGCAGGATGGCAAGGTCATTGATTATGCTTCGAGGAAGTTGAAGATTCATGAGAAGAACTATCCAGTGCATGATTTGGAGTTGGCATCCATTGTCCACGCATTGAAGATTTGGAGGCACTATCTGTATGGCGTGGCGTGTGAGGTTTTCACGGATCATAAGAGTCTTCAGTACTTGTTCAAGCAAAAGGAGTTGAATTTGAGGCAGATGAGGTGGTTGGAGTTGTTGAAGGATTATGATATTACCATCTTATATCACCTGGGGAAGGCTAATGTGGTGGCCGATCCTTTGAGTAGGAAGTCGGCTAGTATGGGCAGTCTTGCTTTTATTCCGGTCAGTCAGAGCCCGCTTTCTTTGGATGTTCAGGCTTTGGCCAATCGGTTTGTGAGTTTGGATATTTCTGAGCCTAGCCGAGTGTTGGCTTGTACGGTCGCTCGTTCTTCATTTTTGGAGCATATCCGTGATCGGCAATTTGATGATCCCCATTTATGTGTCCTTAGAGACACGGTGTAGCGCGGAGGCGACAAGCAAGTGACTTTAGGTGATGATGGTTTTTTGATATTGCAGGGGCGAGTTTGTGTGCCCAATGTTGATGGGATTCGATAGTTGATTTTATAGGAGGCCCATAGTTCCCGGTACTCTATTCACCCGGGTGCCGTGAAGATGTATCAGGATTTGCGGAAGCATTATTGGTGGCGTAGAATGAAGAAGGATATTGTGGCATATGTGGCGCGGTGTTTGAATTTTCAACGGGTTAAGTATGAGCATCAGAGGCTTGGTGGTTTTTTTCAGAAGATTGAGCTTCCCTAGTGGAAGTGGGAGAGGATCACTATGGACTTTGTTACTGGACTTTCGTTGACCTGGGAGAAGTTTGATGTCGTGTGGGTCATTGTTGATAGGCTGACCAAGTCAGTGCATTTCATTCCTGTGGCAGTTTCCTATTCATCCGAGAGGTTAGCTGAGATCTATGTCCGGGAGATTGTCTGCCTTCATGGTGTGCCGGTATCTATCATTCCGGACCGGGGTGCACAGTTTACCTCGCATTTCTGGAGAGCAGTTTAGCGAGAGTTAGGCACCCAGGTGGAGTTGACCACAACATTTCATCCTCAGACGGATGGACAGTCTGAGCGGACTATTCAGATATTGGAGGATATGCTCCGAGCTTGTATTATTGACTTTAGAGAATCATGGGATCAATTCTTGCCTTTAGCAGAGTTTGCCTACAACAACAGCTACCAGTCGAGTATCCAGATGGCTCCTTATGAGGCTTTATATGGTAGGCGGTGTCGATCTCCGGTGGGATGGGTTGAGTCGGGAGAGGCTCGATTGTTGGGTACAGATTTGGTTCAGGAGGACTTGGACAAGGTCAGGATCATTCAGGATAGGCTTCGTACAACTCAGTCCAGGCAAAAGAGTTATGCAGATCGCAAGGTTCGAGATGTGGCTTTTATGGTTGGTTAGCGAGTATTGCTCCGAGTGTCGCCTATGAAGGGTGTGATGAGATTTTGAAAGAAGGTCAAGCTTAGACCTAGGTTCATTGGTCCGTTTGAGGAGAGGTGGCTTATAGACTTGCATTGCCGCCTAGCTTATCAGTCGTACATCCAGTTTTTCATGTGTCCATGCTTCGGAGGTATCACGGCGATCCAACCCACGTTTTAGATTTCAGCACTGTCCAGTTGGACAAGGACTTATCTTATGAGGAGGAGCCGGTAGCTATTCTAGACCGGCAGGTTTGTCAGTTGAGATCCAAGAGTATCCCTTCTGTTCTTGTTCAGTGGAGAGGTCAGCCTCCTGAGGCATCGACCTAGGAGTCCGAGTCCGATATGCGGAGCCGTTACCCTCATTTATTTCCCGACTCAGTTACTTCCTTCTTTTGTCTGTTCGAGAACGAACAATTGTTTTAGAGGTGGAGAATGTGACGACCCAAAGGGGTCATCACCCATTTTATTACCCATTCCGTACTTTCGAGGCCTTGAAAACCTCATTTATAGTTACCTCTATTTGCGTGCGCAGTCCGGGCGCGTAGTCGGACAGCTTAAATATGAAATTCTGTGAAAAATGCTAAGATTTTGATATTAAAATGAATAAATTTGACTCCGGTCAACATTCTAGGTAAACAGACCCGGACCCGTGATTTGACAGTCCCGGAGGGTCCGTAGGAAAATATGGGACTTGGGCGTATGCCCGGAATTGAATTCCGAGGTCCCAAGCCCGAGAAACGAATTTTTGAGTGAAATTGTTTTTCTGAAATTTATAAAGAAAAGTGAAATGGAAATTGGTTAGAATGTGTTGGTATCGGGCCCGTATTTTGGTTTCGGTGCCCGGTACAAGTCTTATATGCGGTTTAAGATATTTCTGTGAAGTTTGGTTGAAATTGGACGACGTTTGACGTGTTTCGGACTTAAAACTCTAAAATTGAAAGGTTATGAAGTTTGAAGAAAAACTAGTGATTTTGAGGTTTGATTAGTTGTTTTTGATGTTATATTGGCGATTTGATCGCACGATTAAGTTCGTAGGATGTTGTTGAGTTAGTTCATGTGATTTATTAGGAGCCCTGAGGACTCGGGAGTGTTTCGGAGGTGTCTCGGAGTGATTTTGAACTTAGGAAAATTGCTTGTTTTTGGCTTCAGCAGTTGCAGGTCCTTTTGTTCTTCGCGTTCGCGACGCCTCTTCCACGTCCGCGAAGCTTTAAGCTTTTCCTTCATCGCGTTCGCATCCATTCCCTCGCGATCGCGTAGGGTTATTTGGCCATGAGGACTTAGCCCTCTTTTCCTCTTCGCGTTCGCATACAATTGACCGCGTTCGCTTAGCTTTGCAGGTCTTCTTCATCGCGTTCGCGTGATGTCCCACGCGTTCGCGTGGGTTAATTTCTGGACCTTAGCCTTTTTACTCTTCACGTTCGCGTTCGCTTTCACCCTTCCGCGAACGCGATGGTCTGTGAAGTCTACCCTTCGCGAACGCGACCTCCATTCCGCGAACGCGAAGGGCAATTTTGCCGAGTGGTATATAAATATTTCCAGAACAGTAGCTTCGGGATTTTTCATAAGTTTTGACGAAATTCATCTTCTCCAAGGTCCTTAGGCATCCATTGAAGCCATCCTTCACCAAAACTTCTTGGGTTAGTAAATTTTAACTCGTTTCCTTTATTTTTCATCTATATCTCATGAACTCCTAAGCCTAAAACATGCAAATTAGAGTAGAAAATTGGGAATTTGGGTAGAGTTAGGCCCTTTTGAACTTTCTTGATTTAGACCTCGTTTTGGGGTCGAATTTGAAAATAAATTATGTATTCGAGCTCGTGGGTGAATGGGTGACGTGGTTTTGGTCCGAGCCTCGTGTTTGGACCAAGCGGGCCCGGGGTCGAATTTTGTTATTTTGGAAGAATGCATGGAAATGGGTAATTAGGCTATGTAATTGAATTATTGAATCCTTATTGATATACTTGAGTTAATTATGTCTAGATAATACCATTCCGGAGTTGAATTCTAAAGGAAAGGCGGTGTTAGAGGGTTGATTGCTATATTTTGGACCCGAGGTAAGTGTTTGATCTAACCTTAGCTTAAGGGAATAGGAGTTGAGTATCATTTGCTATTTGCTAATTGTCAAATATGATGTGTAGGCATGGTGACGAGTATCTATACATTGGTGTCTAGCATGACCGCNACATTCTTTGGAGCATTCACTCAAATTGTGAAACGAATAATGGAGAAATATGAGGTAATTACATTCTTTGGAGCATTGGCTCAAATTGTAAAACGAATGATGAAGGAATATGAGATAATTACATCTTTTGGAGCATTGACTCAAATTGTAAAATGAATGATGAAGGAATATGCGATAATTACATTCTTTGGAGCATTCACTCAAATTGTGAAACGAATAATGGAGAAATATGAGGTAATTACATTCTTTGGAGCATTGGCTCAAGTAATAGAATAAATCATGGGAATGAAAGTGAAAGAAATAGGAAGAGTAATTGAAATATACCCTTGCCGGGTCATCGTTGTATAGTTCCCTTGCCGGGATTTAATTATTTAATTGATGTTCCCTTGCCGGGAGTTAATTGTTTAATTGATGTTCCCTTGCCGGGATTTCCATTTTTTTTCTCTTTGTTTATTTCCTTGCCCTTGTTTGTGATTGTTGTTTGGGTGAGGAAGAGTGTTAAAGCACGAAGGGTGATGCCGTGCCATGTTTTATGTTGATTATGCACGATGGGACATTCCGTGCCATGTTCTATATTGATTATGCACGAGGGGACATTCTGTGCCATGTTTTATATTGATTATGCACGAGGGGACATTCCGTGCCATGTTTTATATTGATTATGCACGAGGGGACATTCCGTGCCATGTTTTATATTATTACGCACGAGGGGACATTCCGTGCCATGTTTTATATTATTATTATGCACGAGGGGACATGTCGTGTCGCATCTTTTACTGTTTAATCATTGTTGTCAATTCCCGTTATTATTTTCAGGTATTTCGGACTGTTGTTTTCGTTTCTGTCATTTCAGTATTTGCTATCTCTTACCCCCAACATGTTCTCCTCGTAATTGTATTCTTGTTTAGTTTCTGCTATACTATTGAACTGCACAGGTAAATTTTGTTGTCGTGTCTTAGCCTCGTTACTACTTCGTCGAGGTTAGGCTCGGTACTTACTCAGTACATGGGGTCGGTTGTACTGACGCTACACCTGTACTTCTTTATGTTGTGCAGATTACGCAGCCGGACCCGGAGGACATCATTAGTGGGAGTGTTTTCTAGCTTATCCTAGAGGCTTCAAGGTATACCCGCTGGCGTTCGTGGGCCTTGGCGTCTCTTCCATCCTTTTGTCTTCACTTCTGTCTTGTTTTCCTCTAGTTTCAGAGACAGCTATGTATTCTCCTTTCAGACTTGTATTTAGCACTCTTACAGACAGTCGTGAGTTTTTGACTCAAGGTTTTGGGAAAATTTACGCGTTGTTGTATTATGTTGTCCTTGTTTAGCTTGAAACCATATTTATTTCCGTTGTTAAATTGTGAACCGTTTAGTTTATCCTAGTAAATTGATGTTGATACGCTAGTTTATCTATACACGTTGGCTTATCTAGCAGGTTCAACGTTAGATGCCATCACGGCCCGATGGTGGGATTTTGGGACGTGACACAACCTTTGTGCATTATGGTACTAATCAAAATATACACTGCACATCAATAATAATAAGATAAAATTATTTGGTTCCTGACCCTGAACCACTTGTAAGGGGAGAATGTAATATTCTTTCGTATATAATGTATATCAAACTGATATAAATAACTTTACTCGCATAAGCAATAGTTTAACTATTAAGTGGAGGCACTCAATAAATTATTTTTCTAACCCAATTGTGATGTAAACCAACTTATCAAGATAAACTATCTTGAATAGAAAATCTGGAAATTATGCTCTAAATTAAATTATTGAGCAAATTACCTCGCAAACACCAGGTTGCGGGTTAATAATAATCGCGCATGTAACCATATCATAGATGCATCTTATGTGGTATACATGGCAGGTGAACGGGCCCATATTCACCTTTGATATTTCCACCATTCACGGGATTCAATATCAATTTTAGTTGGTCTATTAATTAACGAGGACAAGCAACATAAGAGAATTTATAAAGAACTTTCGAGTTCTTTAATATTTACCCATGTGAATTCTCTTTTATTTTTACACAATATACTTAAATTAACATGGCTAAATCAATTATTCCAACTGGATATATTATCAATATTGATAAATCTTAGGATTACACCATGATGTGTGTAATTATGAATAAACTCCAAGTTTATTATGATATGGGTTTTATATCAATAAACTTTCACTTTATTGTGGTATTATTTTATTTTTGTAGTACAAAATGGAGAATAAAGCGGGTAAATTTTCACATACATATTATTCCACTACAAGTTCTAGTAATAGAAGATATTAAATATTTCATTTATTTATAGTCTCAATTTAACCAATCGCTTTCGCGAATACTTTAGAAACTCAATAAGTTTCTTTGAGACTTACTACAGTACAATAAATTGACATGATTATCAGTTATCTTCCTCCAAAATAGTAATAATTGGCTCTTCCTGAGCTCTCAATTAATTTAGTACTATCACATATTCATCAACATCCATATGGTGAATATCACTTTTAAAGAGAAAGTTATAAATTATGGTCCTTGCCAAAATTATATGCAAGATATGTTTCTTCAATTACTGTTATCCTTTAGTAATCACATTGCCAAAATATTTTGGCGTAATCACAATAGGTACGTGATCAATGACCATTCATGCCATAATAATGAAATTATTTTCTTATTTCATCTCAAACCTCATTCTAGAGGTGAGTGTGGTATATTCACTACCACTAGCACGTTCATATTCTTCCAAGAATGAATATGTATTCATAAATCAGATGTTGTCACATTCACATCATGAATGGACCATAGTCATCTATATGTGCTTTACAAAATCTCAGGTCAAATAGATAAAAAATATTACTTTCACAGAGTGAAAGATTATTTTGAGAATCTTTATTATTCCTCATTATCACAATGATGACGATTATAATTTCGTCTATTTCCACGTCTGTTGATGCCCAGTTTTTCCCTATAATATTTTCAAAACGCATATATACCTTCAAAATAATGCATTAGCATCGATTAATTTTTTTTCTTCATAATTTTTGCATTTTAAAGGATTTTTAATTAATTTATCCCAATATTTTATTAAATAAATAATTACTAATTGCATTACAAATGATTTTATAACAATTTATGGCTTAATTTTACCATTATATTTATACTAAGCTTTATTTATTTCATAAATAGTCATGTTTGCATTTTTGGGGTATAATTGTAATAACTTTGCAATAATAGCCCATGTATGCATTATTATATTATTTTAACAGGAAATTGCTTTTTATATTTTTAAAATATTGAATAATTTTTTAAAAACATTTTTTATGCATGAAATTCATTTTTTACAATTTGTTAATTATTTTTATAAATCCTTTTTAATTGAATATTTAACAAATAGCCCTTTTAATCCCTTTTAATTTTCGGACCTAACCCCATTATACCAGCCCAAACCCCTCAAAACTTAGCCCAATTCACCCCAGGCCCAATCCTATAGTTACCCGACCCAAAGATCCCGCCTAATCGTGGCCGTTGATCTCTAAGATCAACGATCCATGTTATTTCTTACCATTTTTAATCCTAACCCAAACCCTAAACCCCTCACTCTTTCATTTTCCTCCGTCACTGGTTCCCTAACCTCTCCAATTCTCTCTCAACTCAACCCTAACCCTAATCGTCGTCACGGGTGAAAAACTCCTATCTATGGAGATTCTGAGCATTCTCCGACCACTACTAGCCTCTTCTACCCCCTGACTATTTGATTACGTATATCCTCGAGAGAATATCATGGAAATTCAGCCTAGTTCTTCCCAAAATTTGTCTATATGCATGTCTGTGGCCTTCCTCGTTTGTGAGTATCGGTTTTCTCTTATTTTTTAGTGTGAATCCATAGTTTTTGACCGATTTTCTTTTACCTTTACTGTTTCTGAAACCCTAGTTTCACTAGTCTTTGAATCTGTTCAGATCTTTGTAGATCTGAAATGATTCGAGTATTATTGGGTGTTTTCCTTTGAAAATCTTTTGTTCTAGTTAATTGCTTCGATTTTATTCACTCTTTCTGAAATTAGGGTTTATCCCAAACTTTTCTTCAAAGGTTTTCCTAATTTTTCAGTGTTTAAACTAGGTGTTCTTCACTATCTTGATTGATTCTCATGTATATTCTTCAACCCTAGATGTTTCTGTTTGTATATTGATTTCTTCAATTTTGTTCAGTTATTATGTTTATATCTCTTAACCAGTCTTAATTGATTTCTATTTAGGGAATTTGAATTATTCTGTCCTGTTAAAACCAGTATTTGCTGAGATTTTTACTTGTTTCCTTATTTATGACCCTAACTGATTATACTTGCCTTAATTAATTATCATTATGGTTTGGGATTTTACTTACTCCCTATATGGTATGATTATGATTTGCTGCCTTAATTGAACCCCAATTCTGGCCGTTACTTGACTATCCCCAATTAAGGGCTCTTTTATGGATTTCTCTATAGTAATTGATTCTGTGATTGGTTGATTAATCCTAATTGATTGAACTATGATTCTATTTGCCTTATTTGTTCTACTCCTTACGTACTATATATACACTCTCATTCTGATTCTTCAAAAATGAATGATAGTTTACAAACACACTCACACACTTTGCTCTCAGCTATCTTCTACTTGTGTTCATTGCACTGTCTAGCCGGCTGAAAGCCAAGGCTAGACCACTGAATCCTGCATACTTTCACCTTCTATTTTTGCTTCTTTTAACTGGTATGTTCCTATTCCTAATGTCGTTTATTATACAATGAAGCTTGAACCTATGTGCTCTCTCATCTGTTGCTTTACTTCTGTTGAATCCATGCCTCTTCTGTATTTCACTTAGTATGTATACTACTGTGTTTAACTCTGTCTCTTTTCCTGTTTATCACCTTATTCAGCATGTTTACTTCTATTTAAGTTTCAATCTTTCCTATTTATTGCTACAAACCAACATACTTACTTTTGTGTTTAAGTTTCAACATTCCCTGTCTATTTCTTTAACCCAACATGTTTACTTTTGATGTCAAGACTCTCACTTTTCCATTAACCTCAATTGATGTGATCAATTCTATCCTCTCTATGAACTGATTAGCATGACTGCTTTTACATTAAACTTCTATGTTTTCATGTCCATTGCTTTGAGTCAGTATGCTTACCTCTATAGTTATGTATTACTGTTAAACTTGAGTGATTCCTGTCTAGACCCTAAATTAATATGTCTTTGTGAATGTTATGAATTTCAGTCTACCCATGCCTGCTCTGTGTCCCTGTTTAACTAGCATGCTTTCCTTCCATCCTATTTCTATTTGCTCCTGATTCAGGATTCCTATGTTCCCAACCCCCTGCTCCCCTCTCTGTGTAATTGTTTGTCCTCGGCATGCTATATGCTCACCTAGGGTTAACTAATAAACTAAGTTGAATCTGGGTATTGTGAATCTTTGCTTTGAGACTTTGTGACTATGTTTCTACTTGTTGTTGTTTGCTGAACCTTTATTTTTTAGAACGTTTTAACCTTGTTTACACTCCGAAACTATTTTTCACTTCTAATATGTTTTCACTTCTACACTATTTCACTTCTGAACTATTTTCACTTCTGAACTGTTTTAGTTCTGGACTGTTTTCCTAAAACTGTTTCTACTCTTTCAATCACTATCTTCCACTCCTACTCTTAGAATATTTAGGATCCCGCCCCTCCAGTGTGAGCACTGCCTAGGAGTCCATGAGACTCCTCCTAACTCAGACACACTGGTGCTGGCCCTTCCACACTGCACAAAAATTGTTTCTCTTTAAGAGGAGTCTTGGTGTGAGCATTTCCCGGGGTCCCTGAGGCCCTTGGGAACTTTGACGCACCGGGATACTCTCTTGGAAACTATGAGATATTGGTACCTTGGATTTGGTTGAAGGACTGGTCCTCCAGGTTTACTTTTGGGCCTATCCAGGCTCCCTAGTATAGCAGTTTGATTTCTGTAATTCATTCATTCTTGACCTGTAATAATAATTCTTGTAAAACAGATACTGGGGATATTAGTAAAATGGGAGGGACTTTTATATGTGATTTGTGGGGAAATCGGGTAGAAATCATGCTCCTAGGATTGTTGTGATTATATATGCATTAGAAATCATGCTTATAAGATTGTTTTGTTTCCTAGAAAACATGCTTATAGGTGCATCATATCATTTGTCCTAAACTTCTGCTTTCTAAAGTTTTGCATACTCATGTCTGCTTAGAAATCTTGTCACTAGGTTGTTATTAATTCTGCCTAATAATCATGTTCATAAAGTTTTCCTATGTGCATTAGAAACCATGTATTAGGACTTTTATTGCACTCGCCTAAATACCACGCCTATGTCTAGATAGTATAAAAAGTAGTCCCAACACCTAGATATCATGCTTATAGAGATAGATGTATAAAATCAGTTATGTAATGTTCAGCACCTAGACAGCATGCCTATAGGACATAATGAACTCCAACTGCCTGTTTAAAATCGCTTATTAGTATTAAGACTTTGATTAACAATTATATATCATGTTTATAGGACATCTCGGTTCCACGCCTCGGCAAGCTTGTAGGATAATTGAAATCTTGCAAATTGTATCTATGCTTTGCTTAACTATTTGCGAACTACTCAGATTCAACAAGTCCTAAAATCAGTAGGCAAACTGATTATGTCTCCACTACCTCGCTTTAACACAATGCTGCATATATTCTGTTTGTCATGCTCACCTAAATATCCTGCTTTAGGACTCTTACAGTATCTGAAATACTGTTGTTTAAGACGTGCAATTGACTACTTATTTGTGGAGGTACATGTGAGCCCCCTTTATTATTCCTTTACCTGACAGTCCTACTTGTTTTAATTGTCGCTTAGATTTTCTCCTTTTAAGTACTTTAGGAGAGTCTATAACTGCCTTAATTAGAGGTCCTAAAAACCTTCAGGGCCATAAGAAAGGGACAGGTAATGTACACATAGAGTATGTTTAATTAGAATCGCTTATATAACCACCAAGGGGAGGGTAATTGGGTAGTAAAGGATATGATGCCCTGTGTGCTAATGCTACGTGTAACCCCTCTAGTTGAGGAAGGTTTAGCGAGTATTGCACAGATGTGATCCTATAGGCTAATAAACCTAGGACCCCTTTATTCCCATTTTTGTAATCCATATGTGTGCTTAAACTTCTTTACTTGCTTAATGACTAATTCACCAAAAAATGAGTTTGGGCGGGACCTACCATTGGGGACCTCGAGAGGTACCTAACACCTTCTCCTCAAGATAATTTCAAGCCCTTACCCAATCTGTAACGACCCGACCGGCCGTTTTGAGCTCTAGCGCGTCGTTCAACGGTTTGAGGTTGTGAGCAGCTTCATTTCAGGTATTATGACCCGTGGGCATGACCGGGATTGAATTTCGGGAAGTTTAGAGTTAATTTGGAAAGAAAGTTCTCAATTCAGAAACCTTAAGTTGGAAGAATCAACTAATATTGGAATTTTGAGTAAACGACCTCCGAATTAGAATTTGAGGGTTCCTGCAGGTTCGTATGATGATTTCGAACTTGGGCGTATGTCCGGATCGGGTTTTGGATAACCCGGCAGCATTTCGGCGTATATTATGGAAGATAGCATTTTAGAAGAATTTCATAAATTTGGGCTGTAAGGAATTTCAGTGTTATTGATGCCCGTTTAGGATTCCGAGCCTAGGAATAGCTCCGTATAGTGATTCTGGAGTTGGGAGCGCGATCGGAAGTGAATTTGGATGTCCGTAGGTCATTTTGAAGTCATTTGGCTAAAGATAGAAATTTGAAGGTTTTTGAGAAATCCGTCCGGAAGTGGAAATTTTGATATCGAGGTCAGAATGCAATTCCGAAAGTTGGAGCAGGTCCGTAATGTTGAATATGACTTGTGTGCAAAATTTGAGATCAATCGGACGTGATTTGATATGTTTCGGCATCAGATGTAGAAGTTGGAAATTTCTAAGTTCATAAAGTTTGTGCGATTCGTGATTTCGGCATTGTTTGATGTGATTTCGAGGCTCGACTAAGTTTGAATGAGGTATTGGGACTGGTTGGTAGTTTTGGTTGAGGTCCAGAGGGCCTAGGGCGTGTTTCGGATGCTCAACGGGTCGATTCGTGCCTTGTGAGGATTGCTGCTGTTTTTGGTATTTTGGGACTTCATTGCAATCGCAGCCCTTGTTATACGATCACATAGAAGGAATTGAAGGGAAGGCTAAAGTTGGCTTGTGCGAACGCAGTGGCAGGTCTGCGATTGCGAAGGAGGAAAATGAGAGGCAGCTGGGAATGGCTTGTGCGATCGCGTGATGTAGAGTGCGATCGTATAAGGCAGAGTTTGGGGCAGCATGGTTTGGCCTACGCGATCGCAGTGGACTTTATGCGATCGCATAGAGGGGGTAGTGCTGGGCAGTGTTATATTTTAACGAGTCTTAGCTCATTTCCTTCCATTTTCTTTTGGTTTGGAGGATTTTGAGGAGCTTCAAGAGTGGGTTTTCGTCAAGCATCACTAGGTAAGTAATTCCTTCATGTTTCTAAGTTAAATACAAGGTTATTACATGGAATTATACGTGAAAATTGTGGAATAATTTGGAAAATATTGAAGAAAACCTAGAAATGGTATTTTGGATTTCTACCACGAATTTGAGCATGGAATTTAGAGTAAATTGCATATTTGAACTAGCAAAGCTATGGGTAGAATATATCTTCGAGAAATTTCGGATTCCGGGCATGTGGGCCCGAGGGCATTTAGGTCAATTCACTGAGCGGGGTTGGGAAATTATATAATTTGGAATTGTTGCAAATATTATAGTATATTTTCATTGGTTTGCCGTTATTTGGATAGTTTTGGGGCGTTATGCGTCCATTGGAGTCGTCGGAAGGGCTTGGAAGCCGGTTATGGAATTTCGGAGCGAGGTAAGCCTCCTTTCTAACTTTGTGAGGGGGAATTGTCCCCCTAGGTGAAATAATTAAGTATCTGCTATTATCTTCGGGGGTTACGTACGCACGAGGTGGCGGGAGTCCGTGCGTAGCTACTATTATGCTTATGTCCGGGTAGTCTAGGACCCACAAACATGCCTTACTGTTGTACTTGTGATCTTGCCAGTAATATTAGACCGCTAATATGATCGAAATAATGAATTGAATCCCTAAGAAGACTAGAGTTCATTTCTTAATCACCTAGAAAGAGAATATATTCCTCCGTGGATAGTTGTGTTCCTTATAATGTTATATTATTGAATATTATTAAACTTGGAAAATGAGTTTCAAAACAAAGATTTAAAAGCTATTTTTTATGTTCCTTTAAGAAGAATTTTACCACTTTCCTGAGAAACTGCTTTCTTGATAAAAATGCAGATTTATTATGTGAATATGTGTACATATGAGCACCTGAGTCGCAGGTATGATTCGTGAGTAGGCTAGCCGTATTATTTTTATGTTGACTGCGTCGCATGATCGATTCGCGAGCGGGGAAAAATAGATGCATCTATGGTTCGAGCCGTTCGACCCTTCGGAAGTGCACAGTTTATTATTGTTGGTCTGCGCCGTTCGACCCTCAGCATTTCTTGCGCATGATATTTACTGCGTATTTGCTGTGAGNCTTAGGCGAGTTGCATCCTCCGGAGGCGATCCGCAGCTGACAGAGTCTCCCTCATATTGTATTTATTTTCATTTTAAATTCCTTGTCCAATTTGTATTTCGGACAAGCTTTGTGATGATTGTATAAAATCTTAGAAATTGCTCATGTACATGTGACACCGGGTGGGATGTGTTTGGGATATATTTTCTAAAATGGAAAATTTAAACCATCGTATTTACTTAACGAATTTTGTTTAGTTATTACGTAACAAGTTAAAGATAATGATTTCAAAATGCTAAAACAGGAAATTTAACTTAACTATTTAAATGATTGGCTTGCCTGACAATGGTGTCCGGCGCCATCACGACCTTATGGATTTTGGGTCGTGACACAATATCTGGTATTGTAAACCGGTTTCATGAGTTACTTGCATTAGGTGCCCCAATGCACCTAAAATCTGTTAGGTGGCGACTCTTCAATTTTCATACCCCTTTCCCAAATGGAAACGAGTTGTCCCAAAGCATGTCGAAACCCGGACCCCTCGAAAGGAGAAAAAGGGGGCCCGACAGCATGACGACTCTGTTGGGGATTTTAGGCTTCTACTATAACAAACTTGATTTTTGTAAATTTGTCTTAAGCATGTTTCTTTTTCTTAATACGTGCGCACCCTTTCCCTTTTCCCTTATGTGAGTTTAATTGCCCGTTTTGAGCATTTATGATTTCCTTTACTGCAAAAACTGACTTATTTCTTTGTTTTCTTTTCTTAAACGTCTTTCAATTATTAAATACCGCATTTATAATTTTCCTAACGTGCAAAACATGACAACATGCTATTTAATGCTGCATAAATCATGCTCAACATCATATTTCACTCATGCGTAATCAATCCTATAGCAACGCTTGATAAGTGGTTGCGCTCTTCCTCTAAATTCGGAAAGTCTTATTCGCGGTAAAACTAGTCGATCAGCGGTGCAATCGACGGTTCTGTGCCTTTCCCCCTCAAGTTGTTCGCTTGAGGGTACCGTTCTAGACCCCCATAACAACCTTACTCTGATTATAACTGTACATACATCATGTTCAAACCTAGCCGATTTAATATGTTGTCCACATAATAACTCTTTAAGAAAAGCCTTGTCCAAAAGTCCAACGGGGTTTCCCTAATCCCAATGGACTCGACCACGTTCTATGCATTAATTTGGAGAAATAAGTGCCAATATGCTAATCACTGATGTATAAATAGTCGAATATGGAGGGGGAAAGAGCCTAACCCTATTTGTTTTGCAGAAGATGAGGCACGAAGTCCCCAGGTTCGGTATGGTCTGTAACATATCATAGACTGCCAGAATGCTGAATGTATCGAAGGAGGACATCTAGCAAAGGTATATTTGCTGCTGGACATGCGCCACCTGGGGAACCTGATTGATGGAGTTAGAAAGATCAAGCCCGAGGAAGGTCCTTCTAGGACCAAGTAGATTAGGTTTATTTTCTTCTCCAAATCTAATAAGGCCAAGCTCCAGTAGTGACTTATCTTTTATTATCCTAGTGTCATTTTGGGATTTGTCAGTTTTTTATATTAATGAAATGAGGCATTTATTGGCACCTGTTCTCCAAAACAGCTTGTCGCTAGGCCTACCTCGGGCACAAAGAGGCTCCCAAAATAGGACGCGAATTTACATTCCGCAATATGTGTTTAAATATTGCAAATATTCTTTTAAGAACTCTTACTGACTCGGCTACCTTTTGTTTTTCTTTCTTTCTTTTGATTATTCTCATTCCCCAAAGGTTGGTTCATGCATACTGGTATCATGCGCTTATCATACTAGATCCAAGGGCCCTCCACCTTCTCCCCCTTCAAGTATACCGAAAAGCAATGGACTGTTAGACCATCCATGGCCCGACGAGTCCCGGGGTAGCAAGGCTGAATAACATTATTTTATTTTCTGAATGATGATTTCCCTTTTTGCATTTTGTTTAAAATAATATTTCCAATATTCCAAATGTTGTTTAAATTATTTAAAATCGTATTTGTTTGACACTTTCAATGAATCGATGCTTATTATTACCACTTCTCTCTCATATCTTTATCTATACAGCATTAGTATTTCCTATCTCGATAAACCGCCAACTGTGACATGTAATTGTGACGACCCGGCCGGTCGTCTTTAGAATTAACGCCCCGATCCCCTATTAACTGTTTTCCTCAAGTCTATTTATGCTAAATTGGAAAGTTGCCCTTAGTCGGAACAATGTGAAGACGGCCTTGGAATGGAAATTCTATGGTTTCGTTGGCTCTGTTAGGTGATTTCGGGGTTGGGAGCGTGTTCGAAATGCATTTTGGAAGTCCGTAGCTTATTTAGGCTTGAAATGCCGAAGTTTGAATTGTTGAAGTTTCCAGTCCGATAGTGAGTTTTTGACCCGAGGGTCGGAATGGAATTCCGGAAGTTTAGTAGTTCCGTCATATCATTTGGGATGTGTTTGCAAAATTTGAGGTCATTCGGATGAGTTTAGACGTGTTTTGGCGTCGGATGTGAATTCTAGAATTTTCCTAAGTTCCTAGGCTTGAACCTATGCATAATCGATATTTTTGATGTTATGATATGTGTTTTTAAGGCTCGACCTAGTTCAAATAAGGTTTTAAGGTTGGCTGGTGGTTTTGGTTTAGGTCCCTGGGGCCTCGGGGTTGTTTCAGATGCTTAATGGGAGAAAATTTGGGACTTAGCTACTGCTGAACCAGGCCTCTTCTGGTGTCTTCGCACCTGCGAAGGTTTTTCCGTAGGTGCGGACTCGCAGGCGCGTGGGGCTTGATCGCATGTGCGATAGAGGGGAGATTTGACCAGTGGTCACATGTGCGACCCCAATGTAACTTAAGTGATTTCCGCACCTCTGATGCTTTTTCCGCAGGTGCGGTGATCGAAATCGCAGGTGCGAATTCCCTATGTGTTTTATTCCAAAAATTCGAGAGTTTATTTCATAATTCTAAAAATCGTGTAAGGGCTCAAGAATTGGTGATTTTCTGTGGGTTTTGAAGAGAAGGATCATGGGTAACATTTTCTAATCCTAATTCATTGTTAGACCATTAATCCCCGCTGTTTTCTTTAGTTTNAATGAGTTCGTGAGTGAATGGGTGTCCGAAAAATATAACTTTTACCCGATTCCGAGACGTGGGCCCGAGAGGCATTTTGGTTATTTTACCTAATTTCGCGCCATAGCTTGAATTAAACAGTAAAAATCAGTTGCATGAGATGTTATTTACGATATGTAATTTAATTGTATAGATTTTGGCCATTTGGAGTCGGATACTCGTGGAAAACGTGTGGTTTCGAGTTGATTTTGAGCCGGTTAGAGGTAAGTGGATTATCTAACCTTGTGTGGGAGACCTTTCCCCTTAGGATGTGATATTTGGTAATTGAATGCCTTGTACGTGAGGTGACGAGCGCGTACTTGTGCTAATTGTTGAAAATTCGATTTTACTTTAAATATTTAGACTGAGTTTCTTTCTTACCTGCTTTATTCTACTTGCAATTATAGCCTATGTTAGTTTAGAAAAGCATGCCTAGTTGAATTGAATTGCCTATTTGCTTAAGTTGCTTTAATTATACTACTTGAAGCATGTTAGGCTAGAACTACTTGTTACCTTGTATTTTTGCACTCTATTTCTAAATTTCTTCTTGTTGTGGTTGTGCATTTACTTTTGGGACTAGTAGACGGTATCCCGGGAGATCCCCCTGCATATTTACTTTGGGACTATGGGACGATATCCCGGGAGATCCTCCTGCACATTTACTTTGGGACTACGGGACAGTATCCCGGGAGATCCCCCTGCATATTTACTTTGGGACTACGGGACGGTATCCTGGGAGATCCCCCTGCATATTTACTTTGGGACTACGGGACGGTATCCTGGTTGATCCCCCTGCACATTTACTTTGGGACTACGGGACGGTATCCCGGGAGATCCCCCTGCATATTTACTTTGGTACTACGGGACGGTATCCCGGGAGATCCCCTTGCACATTTACTTTGGGACTACGGGATGGTATCCCGGGAGATCCCCCTGCATATTTACTTTGGGACCACGGGACGGTATCCCGAGAGATCCCCCTGCATATTTACTTTGGGACTACGGGACAGTATCCCGGGAGATCCCCCTGCATATTTATTTTGGGACTACAGGACAGTATCCCGGGAGATCCCCCTGCACATTTACCTTGGGACTATGGGACTGTATCCCGGGAGATCCCCCTGCACACTGGTAATTGGACTACGGGACGGTATCTCGGGAAATCCTTCGGATATACATATGATGGACTACGGGACGGTATCCCGGGAGATCCACTAGACAGCTGAGAAAATGACTACAGGACGGTATCCTGGGAGATCCTCATTGTTACCATTGTTATTGAGCTGTTCATATTCCGTGTTACTCTGTTCTTGTGTTTGGATATTGCCTTGTTTGACCTGTCTTATATCACTGTTGTATTCATTATTTCTATCTGTTTTCATACTGTAAATTCATATTATATTGTTTAACCTCAGTAGGGCCCTGACCTTCCTCGTCACTACCCGATCGAGGTTAGGCTTGGCACTTACTGAGTACCGTTGTGGTGTACTCATGCCCTTTCCTGCGCATGTTTTTCATGTGCAGATCCAGGTACCTCCATCCAGGCGCACTATCCCCAAGGTTGAGAGACATATCAGAGACTTCGAGGTACATCTACCGCGTCCGCAGACCAAGAGTCTCTATCTTATTCCAGCCTTAGTGGAAAGCTTTTCCTTCTTTTCAGTTGTTTAGACATTCTGGAGTTAGAGTAGTGTAGTACATTTCTGTTATCCTGGTGTTTCCCGTGAGTTTCTAGGTTTTGGGGTGATATTGTAGACTTCCGCATTTTTTTTTTGGGTTTTATATTGCCAAGTGGCATTTATATAAAGTCTTTCTTTTAGATTGTTCAGTTTTTACTTAATTATTCCACAAGTTATGTTGATATTCCGCATTGCTAGGCTTACCTAGTTATAAGGACTAGGTGCCATCACGACAATGTTCACGGAGGGTGAACTGGGGTCGTGACAAGTTGGTATCAGAGCACTAGGTTGCATAGGAGTCACGGAACACATGCCAGTTTATTAGAGTCTCGCTGATCGGTACAGAGATGTCTGTACTTATCTACGAGAGGCTATGTAACTGTTTAGGGAAAAAATCTTCACTTCATTTGATTTCCTTGTCGTGCGATATTTCTTTTGACATCAATTCTAAACCTCTATCTTTTACTCTCTCATAGATGGTGAGGACACGTGTTACTCGGGACGATCAGGCACCCGCGCCCCCTACCGCAGCCGTCAGAGGCCGGGGACGTGCACGTGGTGTAGCGAGAGCACCTGCATGAGCTGCCGCCGAGGTACCACTAGAAGATCCAGTCGAGGTCCAGGCACCTGACACGCCTACAACTACTACTACTCTAGCCTTTCAGGAGACTTTGGCACAATTCCTGAGCATGTTTGGTACATTGACTCAGGTGGGATTGATTCGGGTTGTACCGACTATTTAACAGAACGGGGGAGGGACCCAGAATCCCGCCGCCCCCACTCCAGAGCAGCGAGTTCCCATTGGTCAGGTTCCACGTGTCATGGTGACACAACATGTGGTCCCAGTTCAGCGGGTGGTGAGTACCCATCGCCGAGTAGGGGACATGTGGGTCTAGGAGAGAGAGGACAGACGAGGTCAGGAGGGAGATACAGAGGAGTGAGTAGACCTCGTAGATTGAGGAGACCCGTTGGCCCTTATTTTGGAGGAAGACTACGACATGGTAGAGGTTTTATGGGCCAGCCAGCTCAGCTTGCATCTCATATTTTACACCGGGTTTCAGGTGTTCAGGGGTCTCGGAGTACCCGTACTGCACAGTTTCCACCCTTACATCGTCCACGAGGTTTCTTTGAGTATGGTGACACCCACCATCTGGTTAGGGACTGCCCCAGACTTAGTAGGGGTGCATCTTCACAAACTTTTCAGCCACAGCGTGCTCAGCAAAGTTCTCAGGCTATGGTTACAGCCCCAGTTGTTACCCCACCTACCCTTGCCGAGGTTGTTGTCTCCGATTCTATCATCATAGGTATTGTCATGGTTTTCTATAGAGGTGTACCGATTCTATTCGACCTAGGCTCTGCTTATCCTTATGTGGATTTTATTTTTTTTGCTCCGCATTTGAGTGTACCTCAGGATTTCCTTGAGTTTTCCTGTTTATGCTTCTACTCCTGTGGGAGATTCTTTTGTTGTGGACCGCGTTTATCGGTCGTGTTTGGTTACTATTCGTGGTTTTGAGACCAATGCGGATTCATTGTACTCAATATGGTGGATTTTGATATTATCCTGGGCATGGACTGGTTGTCGCCCCATTATGCTATTCTTGATTGTCACGCTGAGACCGTGACGCTGGCTATGCTAGGTATTCCACGTGTTGAGTGGAGTGGTAGAGTTATCTCTTTCCTTAAAGATCAGCGTATGGTTGAGAAGGAGTGTGCCGCGTATTTAGCTCATGTGAGAGATGTCAGTGTTGATACCCCCTTCTGTTGATTCAGTTCCAGTGGTATGGGATTATTCTGATGTGTTTCCAGTTGATCTTCCGGGCATGCCGCCCGATAGAGACATTGATTTTGGCATCAATTTGTTGCCGGGCACTCAACCCATTTCCATTCCTCCATACCGTATGGATCCTCCTGAGTTGAAGGAGTTGAAGGATAAGTTACAAGAATTGCTTGATAAGGTTTTATTCGATCCAGTGTTTCACCTTGGGGTGCTTCTGTCTTGTTTGTGAAGAAAAAGGATGGTTCTATACGCATGTGTATTGATTATCGCCAGTTGAACAGGGTTACAGTGAAGAATCGTTATCCCTTGTCTCGTATTGGTGATTTATTTGACCAGCTTCAGGGTGCACATGTATTTTCTAATATTGATTTGTTCTCAGGTTACCATCAGTTGAAGATTCGGGAGCCGGATATGCCGAAGACTACTTTCAGGACTCGGTATAGCCATTACGAGTTTCTAGTTATGTCATTCGGGCTGACTAATGCCCCCGCGACATTTATGCATTTGATGCACAGTGTGTTCAGGCCATATCTCGACTCGTTCGTCATTATTTTCATAGATGATATTCTTGTTTACTCCCGGAGTCGGGAAGATCATGAGCAGCACCTGAGGACAGTGCTTCATACCCTGAGAGAGAAGAAGTTGTATGCAAAGTTCTCAAGATGTGAGTTTTGGTTGAGTTTTGTGGCATTCTTAGGCCGCATGGTATCGAGTGAGGGTATTAGAGTGGATCCGAAGAAGGTAGAGGTCGTACACAGTTGGCCTAGGACGTCCTCAGTTACAGAGATTCGCAGTTTCCTTGGCTTGGCAGGTTATTACCGCTGTTTTGTTGAGGGATTTTCATCAATTGCAGCCCCTATGACTAGATTGACCCAGAAGGGTGCTCCATTTCAGTGGATAGAGGAGTTTGAGGCGAGCTTTCATAAGCTCAAGACAGCTTTGACTACAACCCTAATCTTGATATTGCCTACTGGTTCGGGGTCTTATACAGTTTATTGTGATGCCTCGCGAGTTGGCCTTGGAGCGGTGTTGATGCAGGACGATAGGGTGATTTCCTACGCGTCCAGACAGTTGAAGATACATGAGAAGAATTACCATGTCCATGACCTTGAGTTAGCTGCCATTGTTCATGCCTTGAAGATCTGGCGTCATTATTTGTACGGTGTGCCTTGTGAGATTTATACTGACCACCGGAGTTTGCAGCACATATTCAGGTAGAAGGATCTAAATTTGCGCCAGCGTAGATGGTTAGAGTTGCTAAAGGACTATGACATCACTATATTATACCACCCGGGAAAGGCCAATGTGGTGGCCGACGCCTTGAGTCACCGGGCGGCGAGTTTGGGGATTTTGGCATACCTTTCTGCAGCTGAGAGGCCTCTAGCCTTAGATGTTCATTCCTTAGCCAGTCAGCTCGTAAGGTTGGATCTTTCTGATCCTTGCCAGGTATTAGCTTGCGTGGTTTCTCGGTCTTCCTTATTCGATCGTATCAGGGAGCGGCAGTTTGATGATCCTCATTTACTTTTCCTCAAGGACACGGTCCAGCACGGTGATTCCAGAGATGTGATCATTGGAGATGATTGGGTATTGAGGATGCAGGGTCGGATTTGTGTGCCCAATGTTTATGGGCTTCGGGATTTGATTTTAGAAGAGGCCCATAGTTTGCGGTATTCCATGCACCCGGGTGCTGCGAAGATATATCAGGATTTGAGGCAACACTATTGGTGGTGAAGAATGAAGAAGGATATAGCAGAGTTTGTAGCCAAGTGTCTCAACTGTCAGCAGGTCAAATGTGAGCATCAGAGACCGGGAGGGTTACTTCAGCAGATCGAGCTTCCAGAGTGGAAGTGGGAGCGAATCACCATGGACCTTGTGGTTGGACTTCCTCGGACTTTGAGGAAGCATGATGCTATTTGGGTGATTGTGGATCGGCTAACCAAATCAGCCCATTTCATTCCGGTACTGACTACTTATTCATCGGAGCGGTTGGCGGAGATTTATATTCGGGAGATCGTTCGTCTTCATGGTATTCCAGTTTCTATTATCTCGTACAGAGGTACTCAGTTCACTTCACGGTTCTGGAGAGCCGTTCAGTAGGAGTTAGGTACTAGGGTGGAGTTGATCACATCATTTCACCCCAGACGGACGGACAGTCCAAGCGCACTATTCAGATTCTTGAGGATATGCTTCGTACGTGTGTGATTGAGTTTGGAGGGTCTTGGGATCAGTTCTTGCCATTGGCGGAGTTTGATTACAACAACAGTTATCAGTCCAGCATTCAGATGGCGACGTATGAGGCTTTATATGGTAGGAGGTGCAGATCTCCGGTGGGTTAGTTTGAGTCGGGTGAGGCCAGGCTATTGGGCACAGAGTTGGTTCAGGATGCATTGGAGAAGGTCAAGGTGATTCAGGATAGACTCCGTATAGCCCAGTCCAGACAGAAGAGTTACGCGGACCGGGAAGTTCGTGATGTTTCATATATGGTCGGAGATCGGGTTTTGCTTCGGGTTTCGCCTATGAAGGGCGTTATGAGATTTGGGAAGAAAGGTAAGTTGAGTCCGAGGTTTGTTGGCCCTTTTTAGATATTGAGTCATGTTGGGGAGGTTCCTTATGAGCTTGCCTTACCTCCCAGCTTGGCAGGAGTTCATCCGGTATTTCATGTTTCGATGCTCCGGAGGTATCATGGTGACCCGTCTCATGTCTTGGATTTCAGCTCAGTCCAATTGGACAAGGATCTATCATATGTTGAGGAGCCTGTAGCTATATTGGACAGGCAAGTCAGAAAGCTCAGGTCAAAGAGCATTGCTTCAGTAAAGGTTCAGTGGCGGGTTCAGCCGGCCGAGGAGGCGACCTGGGAGACCGAGCAGGATATGCGCGGCAGTTTCCCTCATCTTTTCACTACTTCAGGTATGTCTTTATGCTCGTTCGAGGATGAACGAATGTTTAAGTGTACGAGGATGTGACGACCCGGCCGGTCGTCTTAAGAATTAATTCCCCTATCCCCTATTAAATGTTTTCCCCAAGTCTATTTCTGCTAAATTGAATTGTCAGGACGTTCGGTTTTGAGTTTCGGAGAGTTTTGGGACACTTAGTCCCTAAATGAGAGCTTAAGTGTTAAAAAGTTGCCCGTAGTCGAAACAGTGTGAAGACGGCCTCGGAATGGAAATCTGATGGTTTCGTTGGCTCTGTTAGGTGATTTAGGGGGTGGGAGCGTGTTCGAAATGCATTTTGGAAGTACGTAGCTTATTTAGGCTTGAAATGCCGAAGTTTGAATTTTTGAAGTTTCCAGTCCGATAGTGAGTTTTTGACCCGAGGGTCGAAATGGAATTTCGGAAGTTGCAGTAGTTCCGTCATGTCATTTTGGATGTGTTTGCAAAATTTGAGGTCATTCGGATGAGTTTAGACGTGTTTCGGTGTCGGATGTGAATTCTAGAATTTTCCTAAGTTCCTAGGCTTGAACCTATGCATAATCAATGTTTTTGATGTTATGAGACGTGCTTTTAAGGCTTGACCTAGTTCAAATAAGGTGTTAAGGTTGGTTGGTGGTTTTGGTTTAGGTCCTGGGGGCCTCGGGGTTGTTTCAGATGCTTAACGGGAGAAAATTTAGGACTTAGCTGCTGCTGAACCAGGCCTCTTCTGGTGTCTTCGCACCTGCAAAGGTTTTTTCGCAGGTGCGGACTCGCAGGCGCGTGGGGCTTGATCGCAGGTGCGATAGAGGGGAGATTTGACCCGTGGTCGCAGGTGCGACCCCAGTGTAACTTAAGTGATTTGCGCACCTGCGATGCTTTTTCCACAGGTGCGGTGATCGAAACCGCAGGTGCGAATTTCCTGTGTGTTTTATTCCAAAAATCCGAGCGTTTATTTCATAATTCTAAAAATCGTGTAAGGGCTCAAGAATTGGCGATTTTCTGTGGGTTTTGAAGAGAAGGATCATAGGTAACATTTTCTAATCCTAATTCATTGTTATACCATTAATCCCCGTTGTTTTCTTTAGTTTAAGTATCAAAATGTGGGGGGGGGGGGAACCATAGGAAATTGATGAAATTTCCCCAAGCCGAAATTTTGAGAATTTAAGGGGTTTTTGGCACCGTATTTTGATTGTTTCTGGTTCAGTGAGTTCATGAGTGAATGGGTGTCCGGAAAATATAACTTTTACACAATTCCGAGACGTGGGCCCGAGGGGCATTTTGGTCATTTTACCTAATTTTGCGTCTTAGCTTGAATTAAATAGTAAAAATTAGTTGCATGAGATTTTATTTACAATATGTAATTGAATTGTATAGATTTGGGCCATTTGGAGTCGGATACTCGTGGCAAACGTGTGATTTCGAGTTGATTTTGAGCCGGCTCGAGGTAAGTGGCTTGTCTAACCTTGTGTGGGGGACCTTTCCCCTTAGGATGTGATATTTGGTAATTGAATGCCTTGTACGTGAGGTGACGGGCGCACTTGTGCTAATTGTTGAAAATCCAGTTTTACTCTAAATATTTAGACTGAGTTTCTTTCTTGCCTGCTTTATTCTACTTGCAATTATAGCCTATGTTAGTTTAGAAAAGCATGCCTAGTTGACTTGAATTGCCTATTTGCTTAAGTTGCTTTAATTTTACTGCGTGAAGCATGTTAGGCTAGAACTACTTGTTACCTTGTATTTTTGCACTCTATTTCTGAATGTCTTCTTGTCGTGGCTGCGCATTTACTTTGGGACTACGGGACGGTATCACGGGAGATCCCTCTGCATATTTACTTTGGAACTACGGGACGATATCCCGGGAGATCCCCCTGCACATTTACTTTGTGACTACATGACGGTATCCCGGGAGATCCCCCTGCATATTTACTTTGGGACTACGGGACGGTATCCCCGGAGATACCCCTTCACATTTACTTTGGGACTACGCGATGGTATCCCGGGAGATCCCCCTGCATATTTACTTTGGGACTACGGGACAGTATCCCGAGAGATCCCGCTGCACATTTACTTTGGGACTCGGGATGGTATCCCGAGATATCCCCCTGCATATTTACTTTGGGACTACGGGATGGTATCCCGGGAGATCCCACTGCATATTTACTGTGGGACTACGGGACGGTATCTCGGGAGATCCCCCTGCATATTTACTTTGGGACTACGGGACGGTATCCCGCGAGATCCTCCTGCACATTTATTTTGGGACTACGGGACGGTATCCCGGGAGATCCCCCTGCACATTTACTTTGGGACTACGGGACGGTATCCCGGGAGATCCCCCTACACACTGGTAATTGGACTACGGGACGGTATCCCGGGAGATCCTTCGGATATACATATGATGGACTATGAGACGGTATCCCGTGAGATCCACTAGACAGCTGAGAAAAGGACTACAGGACGGTATCCTAGGAGATCCTCTATTGAGTTGTTCATATTCCGTGTTACTCTGTTCTTGTGTTTGGATATTGCCTTGTTTGACCTGTCTTATTTCGTTGTTGTATTCATTATTTCTGTCTGTTTTCATACTGTAAATTCCTATTATATCGTTTAACCTCAGTAGGGCCCTGACCTTCCTCGTCACTACCCGACCGAGGTTAGGCTTGGCACTTACTAAATACCGTTGTGGTGTACTCATGCCCTTTCCTGCGCATGTTTTTCATGTGCAGATCCAGGTACCTCTACCCAGGCGCACTATCCCCGAGGTTGAGAGACATAGCAGAGACTTCGAGGTACATCTGTCGCGTCCGCAGACCAGGAGTCTCTATCTTATTCCAGCCTTAGTGGAAAGATTTTCCTTCTTTTCAGTTGATTAGACATTCTGGAGTTAGAGCAGTGTAGTACATTTCTGTTTGCCTGTGTTTCCCGTGAGTTTCCAGGTTTTGGGGTGATATTGTAGACTTCCGTATTATTTTTTTTGGGTTGTATATGCCAAGTGGCATTTATATACAGTCTTTATTTTAGATTGTTCAGTTTTTACTTAATTATTCCACAAGTTATGTTGATATTCCGCATTGCTAGGCTTACCTAGTTATAGGGACTAGGTGCCATCACGACAATGTTCACGGAGGGCGAACTGGGGTCGTGACAGTAATGAGGCAACACAACAAAAGGATAGTGATTCAGAAGAAGAGGATGTCATACCTGAGGAAAATGGTAGAGAATCACAAACAGTGGAACGAGAAACTACCATTCGCTTTACTGGGATACCGTACCACAGTCCGCACATCAACCGGGGCAACACCCTATTTGCTGGTTTATGGTACTGAAGTTGTTATTCCCGCTGAAGTAGAGATTCCTTCCTTGAGGATCACACAAGAAGATGAGCTCAGCTATGCAGAATGGATAAAGATTTGTTATAAGCAGCTAGCCCTCATAGATGGAAAAAGGATGAATGCGGTATGTCACGGGCAACTTTATCAGAAAAAGATGTCCAGAGCCTTCAACAAAAGAGTCAAGCCGAGACAGTTCACACCGGGGCAGCTGGTGTTGAAGAAGATATTTTCGCATCAGGATGAAGCCAAAGGAAAATTCTCTCCCAACTAGCAAGGTCCTTACATGGTTCATAGAGTATTGATAGGGAGAGCCCTCATACTCGTAGAAATGGACGGAGAAGTATGGCCAAAACCAATCAATTCAGATGCAATCAAGCGATATTATGTGTAACTATTTATGTTTTCCGCATATGATGTAATTGAACTACGCTCGACCCGATTCCCGTTTAAGAGGGGATACGTAGGCAGCCCTGTGGGTTCGGTCACAATTCAATAAAAAAATTATTTTCCCCACCATCAGAAACTGGGGCAGAATTTTGAGGAGGACCCTCAAAATTTTGAAGCAAGTTCAGCCGATCACAGCATATACAGCAGTCAGAAATGTTTGTCCGTCTAACTGGGGCAGAATTTTGAGGAGGACCCTCATAATTCTACGGTAGGAGAAGTCACAATGCCTCGAATCGTGTCACAGTCACTGGTTCATCTAACCAATTTTCTAAAAAAAACATATTTTTTACTATGACTTTGAAAACTACGCATGCTTGCTTTTGAAATAAATCTGTTTAGCAAACGCTACCCCCAATGATTTGAATAGGATCTTCAGACCGAGCAAAGCAAGTCAAGCAAGCCGATGGAGGCACGAACCGACCTCCCCCTTACAAAACTCACAATTTTTCTTTGAATGCAGGAACAAGGAATATGCATGCCTCGAAATCACAACCTTCATAACAACAACGATACTGAATCCACTTCCAGTTAAGAAATACTCTGTTATCACCTACTATTTTTTATTTTTGCATGAGACTAAGCTCTGCCTCAATCTTGCATGAGGCTAAGCCCTGCCTCTATATTTGCATAAGGCTAAGCATTGCCTTCAATTCTGCATAAGGCTAAGCCCCTTCAAATCTTGCATAAGGCTAAGCACTGCCTTCAATTCTGCATGAGGCTAAGCCCTGCCTCCATATTTGCATAAGGCTAAGCACTTCCTACAATTCTGCATAAAGCTAAGCACTGCCTTCAATTCTGCATAAGGCTAAGCACTGCCTTAAATTCTGCATGAGGCTAAGCCCTGCCTCCATATTTGCATAAGGCCAAGAATTTCCTTCACCTTGCACGAGAATAAGAATTGTCTCTCTGGCATTACCTATTCTCTTTTTCGGGGCTAAGATCTGCCCTCAAATTCATACAAGACTAAGCCCTGTCTTGTCGCTTCTAGCATCATGCCTTTGCATATCATGGGCTGAAATATCGCCAATATTCCGAGGGCGTCATAGTCTAAAGGCACCATCCTCATAGCCGGGAGACGTTATGCCATGAACTGAGGATCTCTCAAATTTGCATATCATTATTCAAAGGCGTCATGGTTCAGAGGCACCATTTTTCATGGCCCGAGAACATCATCTAATGGCCTGCGAATCCCTCACTGAAAAATTCATGGCCCACGACATCATGGTCTAAAGACATCATCCTCAACCGTCCAAAGACGATTTTCATGGTCTGAAGGGAATTTGCATCATGCACAAATATATACTCGTAGTACATCTTTACTTGCAAGTGATCCGATGAGAAACCACCATCCCAACAGGAGCAGTCTCGCTCCAATTCCTTCACACTACCTCCAACTTGACTGCTCACCGTAACCTTTTCACCTATCCTAAAATCTTGTGTCTGTCCTTGTGGTAACTTCATCGGTATATTCCGCCGATGAATCCAGAACTACACACGACATGTTTCCTGTAAAACCAGGGATAGATAGGCAGCTCATAAACCAGAGTGCGGCCTACGTCTCTCAAACCATCCTACTCGGTCAAAATTAGACATCATGTCTTTACCCGACAACTCTTTCATCCTTCCCAGGTAAAGAGGAGCAGTTGTTGATACCCAATTTTTCCCTATAATATTTTGAAAACACATATATACCTTCAAAACTATGCATTAGCATCGATTAATTTTTTTTCCCGTACTTTTTGCATTTTTAAGGATTTTTAATTAATTTATCCCAATATTTTATTACATAAATAATTACTAATTACATTACAAATAATTTTATAATAATTTATGGCTTAATTTTACCATTTTTATTATACTAAGCTTTAATTTTTTTTATAAATAGTCGTGTTTGCATTTTTGGGGTATAATTGCAATAACTTTGCAATAATAGCCCATGTATGCATTATTACATTATTTTACCAGAAAATTACCTTTTATATTTTTAAAATATTGAATAATTGTTTTAAAACATTTTTTATGCATGAAATTCATTTTTTTACAATTTGTTAACTATTTTTATAAATCATTTTTAATTGGGTATTTAACAAATAACCCTTTTAATCCCTTTTAATTTTCGGACCTAACCCCATTATACCAGCACAAACCCCTCAAAACTTAGCCCAATTCACCCCAGGCCCAATCCTATACCTACACGACCCAAAGACCCGCCTAATCTCTAAGATCAACGGTCCACGTTATTTCTTACCATTTTTAATCCTAACCCAAACCCTAACCCCCTCACTCTTTCATTTTCCTTCGTCACTAGTTCCCTAACCTCTCCAATTCTCTCTCAACTCACCCTTAACCCTAATCGCCGTCACCGGCGAAAAACTCTTATCTTTGGAGATTCTGAGCATTCTTCTACCACTACTAGCCTCATATACCCCTTGGCTATTTGATTACGTAGATCCTCGAGAGAATCTCATGCAAATTCAACCTGGTTCTTGCCAAAATTTATCTATAGGCCTGTCTGTGGCCTTTCTCGTTTGTGAGTACGGGTATCCTCTTATTTTTTAGTGTGAATCCATAGTTTTTGACCGATTTTCTTTTACCTCTACTGTTTATGAAAACCATAGTTTCACTAGTCTTTGAATCTGTTCTGATCTTTGTAGATCTGAAATTATTCGAGTATTATTAGGTGGTTTCCTTTGAAAATCTCTTGTTTTAGTTAATTGCTTCGATTTTATTCACTCTTTCTGAAATTAGGGTTCGTCCCACACTTTTCTTCAAAGGTTTTCCTAACTTTTCAGTGTTTAAACTAGGTGTTCTTCACTATCTTGACTGATTCTAATGTATATTCTTCAACCCTAGATGTTTCTGTTTGTTATATTGATTTCTTCAATTTTGTTCCATTATTATGTTTATTTATGTGAACCAGTCTTAATTGATTTATATTTAGGGAATTTAAATTATTCTGTCCTGTTAAAATCAATATTTGTTGAGATTTTTACTTGTTTCTTTATTTGTGACCCTAACTGATTGTACTTGCCTTAACTAATTATCAGTATGGTTTGGGATTTTACTGATTCCCTATATGGTATGATTCTGATTTGCTGCCTTAATTGAACCCTAATTCTGTTCATTACTTGACTATCCCCAATTAAGGGGTCTTTTCCGAATTTCTCTATAGGAATTGATTATGTGATTGATTGATTGATCCATCCTAATTGATTGAACTATGTTTCTATTTACCTTATTTGTTTTACTCTTTAAGTACTATATATACACTCTAATTCTGATTCTTCAAAAATGAACGATAGATCACAAACACACTCACACACTTTGCTCTCAGCTCTCTGCTACTTGTGTTCATTGCGCTGTCTAGCCGGCTGAAAGCCAAGGCTAGACCACTGAATCCTGCATACTTTCACCTTCTATTTTTGCTTCTTTTAACTGGTATTTTCCTATTCCTAATGTCGTTTATTATACTATGAAGCTTGAACCTATGTGCTCTTTCATCTGTTGCTTCACTTCTGTTGAATCCATGCCTCTTCTGTATTTCACTTAGCATGTCTACTACTGTGTTTAACTCTGTCTCTTTTCCTGTTTATCACCTTATTCAACATGTTTACTTCTATTTAAGTTTCAATCTTTCCTATTTATTGCTACAAACCAACATACTTACTTTTGTGTTTAAGTTTCAACATTCCCTGTCTATTGCTTTAACCCAACATGTTTACTTTTGATGTCTAAGACTCTCACTTTTCCATTAACCTCAATTGGTGTGATCAATTCTGTCCTCTCTATGAACTGATTAGCATGACTGCTTTTACATTAAACTTCTATGTTTTCATGTCCATTTCTTTGATTCAGTATGCTTACCTCTATAGTTATGTATGACTGTTAAACTTGAGTGATTCCTGTCTAGACCCTAAATCAATATGTCCTGGTGAATGTTATGAATGTCAATCTACCCCTGCCTGCTCTGTTTCCCTGTTTAACTAGCATGCTTTCTTTCCATCATGTTTCTATGTGCTGCTGATTCAGGATTCCTATGTTCCCAACCCCCTGCTCCCCTCTCTGTGTAATTGTTTTTTCCTCAGCATGTTATATACTCGCCTACGGTTAACTAATAAACTAAGTTGAATCTGGGTAATGTGAGTCTTTGCTTTGAGACTTTGTGACTATGTTTCTACTTGCTGTTGTTTGCTGAACCTTTGTTTTTTAAGAATGTTTCTAAACTTGTTTACATTCCTAAATTGTTTTCACTTCTAATATGTTTTCACTTCTAGACTATTTTCACTTCTGAACTGTTTTAACTTCTGAATTGTTTTACTTCTGGACTGTTTTCCTAAAATTGTTTCTACTCTTTCAATCACTATCTTCCACTCCTACTCTTAGAATATTTAGGATCCTGCCCCTCCAATGTGAGCACTGCCTAGGAGTCCATGAAACTCCTCCGAACTCTGACACACTGGGGCTGGCCTTTCCACACTACACAAAAATTGTTTCTCTTTAAAAGGAGTCTTGGTGTGAGCATTGCCTGGGGTCCCTAAGGCCCTTGGGCACTTTGACGCACCAGGATACTCTCTTGGACACTATGAGATATTGGTACCTTTGATTTGGTTGAAGGCCTGGTCCTCCAGGTTTACTTTTGGGCCTATCTAGGCTCCCTATAGTATAGCAATTTCATTTCTGTTGTGAACAACTAATTTTTGACCACACCCAAATTGTATACTATTTTTGGTGTAAATATTTCTTTTAGGTCTAGTCTTAATATTTTAAATTTTTATCTTACTGTTAATAGGTTTTATTTAAGAAAATTAAAAACTACAAATATATATATATATATATATATATATATATATATATATATATATATATATATATATATATATATATATATATATATATATATATATATATATATATATGTTGTTCTTACGTTTAAATAGAAGAAAATTTATATAAAACTTGGTTTCTTCTAATTTAAATGTAAGTTATAGTAGTATTTTTTTTTAGCATACTTTAAATTTTAGTGTAAATAGTGAGTTTTCTTATTTATATAGTTTCTTTTTAAGTCTAAAAGT
>ML314763.1:0-42457 GCA_005239505.1 Nicotiana paniculata | reverse complement strand
TTGATAACCTCTTGAAACTTTCTTATATGTTTCTTGTCGCGTTATTGTAATAGTAGTGAGAGATGAACATACTGTTGGGGGAACAAGAAAATAATATTCCCGCCCAAGAATAATATCTACGGCAAATAATAATAACACAAGAGAGTAACAACGACACCAAAATTTTTTTAACGGGGGAAAATATAATATACGAGCGGAGCAATATAACCACTATAATATTATAACTTTGTAGTGCCAAGAGACTACTATAACTACGAAATAAATAACACTCTTTATTTTAAACACCTCACTACAATATTACTCTCACTCACTATTTATCTCACAGACTACAATACCTGGATTACTCTCTTTTAACTCTCAATTGCTTCTCTCATATTGGTGTGCTTTCAATGAGTAACGAATCGTTCCTTTTATAGGCAAATTTGCTGTCCAAGTGAACCAATCACATTTGATTCTTGCAAGTTGCAAGATTGGTAACAACTAAATACCATAATCAATTTATTATGGTTTTGTACTTGGTTTTTGCAGCCTTTACCGTGGCCTTCTTTTCCTCCAATCCTCTTTTCTCTTTTGTTTTCTTTATTCAATATGGACCCCAAAAATCTCTCCGTTAATTTTGGTTTTTCTTTATTCCGAGAGATTATCTCAATCTCTGAAAATCTTCAAATTTTAGAGGCTTTGTGAAGATATCTGCAACTTGATCATGAGACTTCACATATTTGAGATCGACTTCTTTCTTGACAATGCATTCTTTGATGAAGTGATACCTTGTGTCTATATGCTTGCTTCGATCATGATACACCGGATTCTTTGCGAGTGCCTGTGTGAATTTGTTGTCAATACAAATCACCGTAGCTTCAATTTGTGGCAAATTAAGCTCCTTCAAAAATCTTCTCAGCCAAATAGCATGACAAGTACATGATGTTGCTGCTATATATTCTGCTTCACAGGTCGAGAGAGTAACAATTGGTTGTTTCTTTGGACTCCAAGAAATAACAGAATTACCCAAGAAAAATACAAAACCAGTTGTACTTTTTGTATCATCAATATCTCCCGCATAATCACTATCACAATATCCCATAAGGCTGAAATCATTAGAAGAAGAATAAAATAACCCAAAGTCAATCGTACCATTTAGGTAACGAAGAATTCTTCTAGTGACTTTCAAATGAGTATAGGTAGGAGCTCCCATGAAGCGGCTTACTACTCCAACTGCAAAGAGTATATCTGGCCTGGTACAAGTCAAGTACCTCAAACTTCCGACAAGACTTTTGAAAAATGTGGGATTCACTTTTTCTCCTTCATCAAACTTGGACAATTTTGTCCCACTATCCATCGGTGTGTTCACGGGGTTGCAATCGAGCATGTTGAACCTCTTCAATATCTCTTTTGTATAGCCTCCTTGAGAGATAAAAATTACATCCTCCATCTTTTACACTTCTAGACCTATATAGTATGACATGAGCCTTACGTATGTCATCTCAAACTCATGGGACATATCTTTCTTAAAAGCTTCAAACAAACTTGGGTTATTTCTCGTAAAAATAAAATCATCAACATAAAGACAAACAAGTAAGATATCTCCATTAGTATGAACTTTAAGGTAAAGAGAATATTCATGGAGACAACAAATAAACCCTTTCTCTTGAAAATACTTGTCGATGCAACTATTCTATGCTCGTGGAGCTTGCTTTAATCCATATAAAGCTTTCTTCAAACGCAACACTTTATCTTCATGGTTTTTGACCACCAAGCCCAATGGTTGTTCAACATAGACTTCTTCTTTAATATAGCCATTCAAGAAGGCTGACTTGACATCTAGTTGATGGATCTTCGACTTCATTTGTGCCGCCATAGAGATCAGAAAACGAATCATCTCCATGCGGGCAACAGGTGCATAGACTTCTTCATAGTCAATGCCTTGCCTTTCTTGTAACCTTTAGCCACAAGTCGTGCATTGTATCTCTTCACATCTCCATCAGCATTTTTCTTTGTCTTGTATACCCATTTCACTCAAATTGCTCGATGACCCTTGGGAAGAGTTGTTAACTCCCAAGTGCTGTTCTTCTCTATTGAATCGATCTCCTCCTTCATGGCTTGTCTCCACCTTTTGTCTGTGACAACTTCATCAAAGTTCATTGGTTCACTGTCAGCAAAGAGACACAAAAAATCAAAATTAGTAACTTCTTTTGTGTCCTCATAGAGCTCTTGAATACTCCTTGTCCTTTGCGGTTGTTCATTTGAACTTTCTTCAGAAGAGGGAGATGCAACATTTGTTGGAGAAGGAGGCGGAGTTGTATCATGCATAGGTTCCACGGTCTCTGGTTCTTCTTCATCACCAAAGTACAGAAGAAAATCATATGAAATTTCTTACAGAGCTTCCCAGTTCCATGCCAGTTCTTCATCAAATTCAACATCACGACTTACCACAACTTTGTCCTTGCTTGGGTTGTATAACTTGTAGCCTTTTGAACTCGTATCATAGCCAACAAACACATGCTTGACACTTCGATCGTCAAGCTTCGCTCTCCCTTGATGTGGAACATGAGCACATGCTATTCTCCAAAATATTCTCAAATGCTTGACACTTGGCTTTCTTCCACTCCATGCTTCTTGAGGGGTTTGATCTCTAAAATTTCTTGTCGGAGACCTGTTGTTAAAATAAAATGCACAAGAAACAGCTCAGCCCAAAATTCCTTGGGCATACCTTTAGCTTACAACATACATCTAGCCATATTATGAATCGTTCGATTCTTTCTCTCTGCAACTCCATTTTGCTGGGGTGAATAAGGTACCGTTAGAGGGCGACGAATTCCATGAGACTGCCAAAAGTCATTAAGTTCTTTTGAAGTGAATTTGCCTCCTCTATCGGACCTTAAGCTTTTATTTCATAGCCACTTTCTTTTTCTACAAGTACTTTGAAATGTTTAAAAGAAGAAAAAGCTTCCAATTTTTGGTTCAAGAAATAAACCCGGTCTTTCTATTAAAATCATCAATGAAGAGTTGAAAGTATTTACTTTTACCAAAGGAAATGGATTGATTGGTCCACACACATCAGTGTGAACAAGCTGGAGTGGCTTGGTTGATCTTGACATGGCCTCCCTTGGAAAACTCCTCCTTGCATGTTTTCAAGAAGACAAGCTTCACACAATTGATTGGACACTGAGAGACGGCTGGTGCAATAGGAAGAAGACCCGCCTGTGCTACACTCTCCATGAGTCCGACTAGACGGAAAAGAGCACCATGAAGCACTGGGGTAGCTATGAACCCCTCTGGGACCTGAGCTGGTCCAACTGGGACTTCCGGAACTAGGACCTCCTCGTCAGACTAGACCTGAGGATCCTCCACTGGGGCTGATCTCTAGGCTAAGCCCGGCCTCGGCCTCGGCCTCTAGCACGGCCTTGTCCTCGACCTCGACCCCTCATAGGATCTGTAGCAGGAGTGTCGGGCTGCTGAGCAGAACCAAGGGAAGCACGCGTCCTCACCATCTGTGAGATAATAGAATTGAAACTCAATCAGTACTCACAATTAATATCATACGACAGAGATGAAAACAAATGTGGAGTCTTCCTAACTTTTCAGCCTCTGGGGGATAAATACAGATGTCTCCGTAGCGATCCCTCAGACTCTACCAAGTTTTCCGTGAGTTGTGAGACCTAAGCAACTTAGAGCTCTGATACCAACTTGTCACGACCCGAATTCCACCTTCGGGTCGTGATGGCGTCTAACGTTGAACCCGCTAGACAAGCCAATGTGTACAGTTAAACTAACATGATAATACCTAATTAACAAAATAAGCTAAAAACAGTTCACAATTTTACAGCGGAAATGGATAAAGTTTCAAAGCTAAGTAAAGACAACATAATGAAACGTCCCAATAATTTCCCAAAACCTGGAGTCACAAACTCACGAACTGTCTATATGAATGCTAATTACAGAGTCTGAAAGGAAATACATGATTGTCTCTGAAATCTAGAGGAAAGACAAGACAGAAATAAAGAACTTGGGATAGGAGAGACACCAAGGTCCACGAACGCCATGGGGTATACCTTGAAGCCTCTGGGGTGGACTGAAGGAGACTCCCTCAATGTTATCCACTAGGTCAGAGTGCGGGATCTGCACAACAATAAGATGTGCAATGTAGCATCAGTACAACCGACCCCATGTACTGAGTAAGTGCCGAGCCTAACCTCGACCGAAGTAATGACCAGGCTAGACTTGACAGAAAACGTTAACCTACTATAACATATATCATGGAAGGGGGATATATCATGGAAAAACATATATCGTGGAAAAACAAGGCAAGAGATAGCCAGATATGAAGGGGGATACAGGAGCAGATAATAGGGTAACAAGTGAGATAGAGTCGTTAATTAAGCACATAGGAACAAACAAGAAGACAATTTATCAGAAATGTGCTAATGAAACAAATATAATGCCGGAAATATAATTAATGGCACGACATCACCCTTCGTGCTTTTACTCTCTTCCTCACAATGCAATGTACGATGTAAGATAACATGAATCATGGAACGACATCACCCTTCGTGCTTTTACTCTCTTCCTCAGGATGCAATGTATCATGTATGGAAATATAGTTATGGCACGGCATCAACCTTCATGATTTTAAATATAAATCATGGTACGACATCAACCTTCGTGCTTTTAAATATAAATCATGGAACGACATCACCCTTCGTGCTTTTACTCTCTTCCTCACTATCCAATGTATGATGTAATCAATGTAAATCATGGCACGGTATCACCCTTCGTGCTTTTACTCTCTTCCTCACAATGCAATGTACGATGTAATCAATGTAAATCATGGCACGGCATCACCCTTCATGCTTTACACTCTTCCTCACCAATGCAATGAAAATTATCAAAATGGCAAGGAATGCAGCATAGTGCAATCACAAATCATGATCACTCGACAAGGGGAAAATATCAGTCATTATCATAACAAATTACCCGGCAAGGGTCTCAGCTATAACTAACCTTTTCAAGTATATCCCTTATAGTTGGGTCCTCAATAGTACCATTACATCACAAGTTCATCAACGAGGATTTTCAACAACAATCAACATCCAAGTAGAGATAAATTCATAATACAATGGATATGGAAGCAAGGACAAGAATTTCATAAAAAATGGACTCACGGGCATTCTTGACACACAATGCATAGGTACTCGTCACCTCACCTATGCATTGGACATGATAAACACTTAGCACATAACATGCGATACCTATTCCCTCACCGAAGTTAGGCAAGACACTTACCTCGGGTCCAAAAATAGAAATCAAGCCTCTAACACCGCCTTTCCTTTTGAATTCAACTCCGGAACAACAATATCTAGACATAATTAACGTAAGTATATCAATAATGACTCAATAAATCGATCTCATATCCTAATCATCCATTTCCTAGCATTCTTCAAAAATTCAACCCCGGCCCCGCTTGGTCGAAACACGAGGCTCAGATCAAAACCCGATCACCCATAACCCCACGAGTTAGAATATATAATTTATTTTGAAATCCGACCTCAAATTAAGGTTGAATTACATAAAATTCCATAAACTCTAACTCTACCCAAATCCCCTAATTTTTACTTTGTTTTCATGATTTTAGGCCTAGATTATAGTGATTAGTTGATGAATGTGAGAAGGAATGATGTTAAGATCGCTTACCTATGGAGCTATGGTGATGGAGGTCTTCAAATTTTGCCTAAGGAGAGTGGGGAAGAAGGTGGGTTTAGAAATGTGGTGAAAATCCCGTAATGTTTCTATTTTTAAGACTTTAAATCACTGCGCGAATTTACTCTACGAGATCGCGCAAAGGGAGTCGCGATCGCGGAGAGTACTGGGTTTAGACCTACGCGATCGCGACCAAGAGATCACGTTTGCGTAGAGCAACACACTGCGCCTCCCCCATATCCCCTTAACACTATGCGATCACGTGAGGCTCCTCGCAATCGCGTAGAGCACCACCCCCATGCACTGCGATCGCGTCCAAGGCCCTGCATTCGCATATGATAACTTCCCACCCCAACCATAGACACATCACAATCGCATGAGTCACACCGCGATCGCAGAGAGCAAAGCACAAAACACCAGCAACAGATAAAAAACTAGATTTTTCTTAAGTTTAGCACCCCGACACTTGCCCGAGACTCACCCGAGCCCTCGGGGCTCAAAACCAAATATACACACAACTTCAAAATCATCCTACGAACTTATTCGAATAGTTAAACCACCAAAATAACATCAAAAGCAATGAATTAAGCTCAAAAATAAATAGAATTTTCTCAAACTTCATAAACTTCTAAATTCTCCAATTTTGATCTGAAACACGTCAAACCACGTCCGTTTTATACCAAACTTCACAGATAACTCACATAGCATATATTAAACCTGTTCCGGGCTCNATCCGAAACACGTCAAACCACGTCCGTTTTATACCAAACTTCACAGATAACTCATATAACATATATTAAACCTGTTCCGGGCTCCGGAGCCATAATACGGGCCCGGTAACCCAGATTTCACATAAAATTTCATTTTCAAAAGTCTTTCTTATTTTCAGAAAACAATTTTCTTTAAAAATTCATTTCTCGGGCTTGGAACCTCGAAATTAGATTTCGGGCATACGCCCAGGTCCCATATTTTTCCACGCACCCTCCGGAACCATCAAATCACGGGTACGGGTCCGTTTGCCAATAATATTGACCAAAGTCAACTTTAATCAATTAATTATTATAAAATTAACTTTTCATCTAGTTTTCACATCAAAGCTTGCCGGCTACATGCCCGGAGGCTTTCGGGCCTCGGAACACAATTTTTGCTAAATTATACAAGATGACCTTTTGGGTCATCACATTTAGGGATGCATCTTATGCTCTGGGTTTATTAGATGATGACAAAGAATATGTTAATGTTATAATAGAAGCAAATAATTCGGGAATGCAATTATTTTCTATGCTACTTTTATCAAATTCAATGTCACGTCCAGAAAGTGTTTGGCAAGAAACATGACATTTACTATCAGAAGATATCCTTCGTGATGAAAGAACAATTTTGGATAACCCAGGAACTCAAATAATGCTTCCAATTTCAAGTTATGTTTAGTTATGTCTATTTTTCCTATAGTGTTACGTTTTTATTATAGGTATAAGTACGTACGAATGCATTTACTAGACATAAATAATAATAGACATTTCATACTGTTTATATTCCATTACAATTGGTAACATCTAATAATAAGTAATTATGCATGCATTGTCCACTTTAATTGAAAAAGTTTTGAGTTGTTAACATTGGAAATCAAATCTGCCTTTCTTGATATATTAGGTATAACAAAATATATCTTTACGTATTTGTAGATTTTTATCAAAAAAAAATAAAATGAACCATATGGTTTGGACTATCGAATTCCTTCAATCACGATAAAATTATATAGCCTTAAATTTTATCTGAACATTATTTTACATATTACTTTTATGTTTATCCTATTATTCATTTCATGTAGCTCAACTAAATTTTAATTTATTAAATTATTATATATTTTATGTTATTTCAGAAGCTAATCTCACAGATGATGAATTGAAAAATCATTGTTTGCAAAAGCTAGAACACTTTTTAAAAGGATATGAAAGAAGTTTTCAGGATTTTCCAACTATGCCAAGGCCTGTTTATAGTGCGGAAGAAGTTGACAACAGTAATAGATTAATTCGTGATGAATTGCGTTATAATAGATGCACACTGGCGGAGGAACATGAACAATTATTAAAGAATTTGACGGATGAGCAGAAGTCAATTTATGAGAAAATAATTACAGCTGTAAATGAAAACAAAGGTGGACTTTTTTTCTTATATGGTTTTGGAGGAACATGCAAGACTTTTATTTGGAGGACTCTGGCTTCTGCCATAAGATCTAGAGGAGATATTGTGTTAACTGTTGCATCTAGCGGGATTGCATCTCTATTGTTGCCAGGTGGTCCAACAACTCATTCAAGATTTGCAATATCACTCAATATAACCGAAGATTCAACATGTAATATCAAGCAAGGTACTCCTTTAGCAAATTTGATTGTCAAGGCAAAGTTGATTATCTAGGATGAGGCACCGATGATGCATAGATATTGTTTTGAATCTCTTGATAAAACTCTAAGAGATATTCTTAGATTCAAAGATGCATCTAATTTAGAACAACCATTATGGCCTTACGTCAACTTTTAACACTAACAAAGAATATGATATTGCAAGGTCATGAAATAGGGCCCCATGTGGATGAGTTGAGAGAATTTTCAGATTAGATTTTGCCAATTTGTGATGGTATGATAGGTAGTTCATTTGATGGCAATGAAAAAGTTCAAATACCGGATGATCTTTTGATAAAAAAATCTATTGATCCAATATCTGCAATTGTAGAAAGTACATACCCTGATTTCACCCATCGTTGCAATGGTATTGGATACCTCCAACAAAGAGCCATTCTTGCTACAACTCTTGATATGGTGGAATCAATCAATCAATATGTGATTTCACTCAATCATAATTCGGAGAAATCATATTTGAGTTCCGATACAATTTGCAGCTCTCGTCAGACTTATTCAGCGTTGGAACATATACACACACCAGAATTCTTGAATACTATTAAATGTTCTGGAGCTCCAAATCACACTCTTACTCTAAAGATTGGTGTACCGGTGATGTTATTAAGAAATATTGATCAGTCAACAGGATTGTGTAATGGAACAAGGTTGATCATACCTAAACTTGGAAATCAAGTTATTGAAGCCAAGGTTCTATTTGGACATATGGCTGGACAGAAAGTGTTTATTTCTAGAATGACATTGACTCCATCTGATGCTAGAATTCCATTTAAGTTCCAGCGAAGACAATTTCCAATCGATGTATCTTTTTCCATGAAAGTCAATAAAAGTCAAGGACAATCATTGTCTCATGTGGGATTATATTTGAAGAAACCAGTATTTACACACGGACAACTATATATTGCTCTTTCCCGGGTTACAACTAGAAAATGATTAAAAGTTTTGGTTTATGACGACGATGGACAAATAAGTAATGAAGCTACAAATGTAGTATTTAAAGAAGTCTTCCAAAATTTAATCTGAATTGTTGAGGTGGTACGCTTCTTTTGTTTAATTTTAAACTATTTAATTACTAAGAATTTTTTTTTTTTGATGATAATGTCTTTTGTATGCATTGTTTTATTTAGCATGTTGAAAGAAACCACGATTTGCTTGTGATTTTGGAAAGAGAACTACTTCATCTACATTATGTACATAAATAAGGTTAGTATTATTTATAGATGTAACGACTCGACCGGTCGTTTTGAGCTTTTGCACTTCACTCACAAGTTTTCGGGCATGACTTGCCCCGTGTGGTATATTATGACTTGTGTAAATCGTTCATGTGGGGTTACAGGTTAATCAGAATTAATTTGGAAGAACAGTTCTCAGTTGAAGCTTGAAATTTGAAAGGTTTGACCAAGATTTGACTTGTTTGTATTTGATCTCGGATTGGAATTTTTATGGGTTGGTTAGCTCCGTTAGGTGATTTGGGACATAGAAGCGTGATCAGAATGGGTTTTGGAAGTCCATGGAATGTTTAGGCTTGAATTGGCGAAATTGAGATTTCAGTGTTTTCCGGTTGATAGGTGAGATTTTAATATCTGGGTCGGAATGGAATTCCAAAAATGGGAGTAGGTCCATTGTGTCAGTTGTGATGTGTATTCAAAATTTCAGGTCATTCGTACGAGGTTTGATAGACCTTTTGAGCGAATTCGGAATTCGGAAGTTTTGGAATTTTTAGACTTGAATCCGAGGGTAATTTGACGTTTTGATGTTGTTTTGAGTGTTCCGAAGGTTGGAACAAGTTTGAATTATTTTATGGGGTGTGTTGGCATGTTTAGTCGGGGTCCCATGAGGCTCGAATATGTTTTGGAAGAGTTTTTGGAAGATTTTGGCATTTTGATTATAAGCACGTAATGATCCAAAGGTCCATTTTTAGTTCTAAAGATCAAAATTTGATTTTTCCGCTTCCGAAATTTTGATAATGAATTATATGAGTGATTTGGAGAGTTTGGTCTAATTTCATCAAGTCGCAATTGGGTTTTTCACGTGAATCATGAGTTAATTGTTTAACGAGCGAAATTCCTATTGCAATGAGCAAACGAGCTCTGAATTGAGTTTCGATTAAAGGACTACGTTCGTATCATTATTTGTGACTCATAGGAACAAGAATCATCGAATTCCGAATTTTTATGGTGGAGTTAGAGCCTTTTTTGTGAAAATAAATATTGCTGGTGCAGCAGGATCTGGTGCGCACCTTGAGACTAGATTTTGGACTTGTAGCGACGGGAGTGGGTCTTTTAGCGACCATAATCAAGTTATTTATGCTGTTCTGGTTTTTTTTGCTCATTTTCATGTTTTTTTGGTGAAAGAACACGGCTTGGGGCGATTTTTTGAGCAAGAAATCATGGGAAATCTTGAGGTAAGTCACTTGTGATCATTTCTACTCCATAATATTAAATTATCATCGAATAATCATACTATAATACATGTTTTTGAGGTGTAATTGAGAATTTGGGACCTAGGGATTTGAAAATAAGATTTGAAGATTTGGAGGCCGAATTGTTATCGGAATTTAGTAATTTTGGTATGGTTGGACTCGTGGTTAAATGAATTATTGGATTTTGTGAGTTTCGTCGAATTCCGAAGCGTGGGCCCGGGGGCCGGGTTTGAGCAATTTCGGGATTTTGATGTTAAATTGGATATTTTCGAGTGGGCTTCGCTCCCTTAGCATATTTTAATGATTATATACTGATTGTGGCTAGATTTGAAACACTCGGAGGCCGTATTTAGAGGCAAGGGCTTTGCGGAGTAGTCTGTTAGCCGGTTTTGAGGTAAGTAACGCTTCCAAACTTGGAACTGAGGGTTTGAAACCCCAAACTATTTGATATTTACTGTTAATTAAGGTGACGCACTTGCCAAGTGACGGGCATGCGGACGCTTACTGAATAATTTTTGCCTGGCTTATCCCATGGCACTGTCTACTGGTTATCCCAAATTGATATTATAATGTGAAGGTGGTAATTACCTGAAACGAAATAGAAATCATGCTAAGTATAAATGTTAAGGCTTCACGCGGATGTGTTTAGACTGGAATGGTCGATTATTGATGTCTCTATCTGTGATTATTACTTTCATGCACTCAGTCCCGTTATTGAATATGTTTCATGCCTCGGTCTCGTAAGTTGCTAGTTTATTCTATATTATCATTGGTTTTATTTGCATATGTTAGAGCATTGTAAGTGATACTGGAAGGTACTGACTGAGTGAGGCTTGGAGCCTGGTTTTGAGACAGTTATGAGGTCGGACTACACACCGCAGCGATCCTGAAATCATGCCTTCGTTGGCTTGATATAGCGCTTGGGCTGGAAGGAGCCCCTCCGGAGTCTATACACCCCCCAGTGAGCGCACAGATATTACGGATATGGATTTCTCCGTGGTTGTTATGTTTCGGAGATGGATTTCTCTGTGGTTATTATGTTCCGGAAATGGATTTCTCTGTGGGGGCTGGATCATCCGTTTCCTCAGTACTTAGTGACTGTGTCACTTGTGTTTATGTAATATCCGAGTGGACTTCCTTGGGCCAGAAGCCGTATTCTATTACTGAGTGGACCACCTTATGAGAGCTCGATTAGTGAGTACACATCATTCATGATTCCATATGCATTCATGCTAGTATGCAGGGTTACATACATATCTTGGTACATCGTTTATTTCCTGATATATTGCTGTCATGTCCAATTTATATACTGTTGTTTGAATTGTCGTAGGTTTAGTACGTCACTACTTCTCAGCCCATAGTTTGGTTTCGTTACTACTGAGTTGGTACTCACGTTACCCCCTGCACCTTGTGTGCAGATCCAGGTACAACGGGATTTAGCTCTGGTCAGTGAGTAGCAGCGGTTCCATCAGAGTTGACGAGGTAGCAGCTGGCGACCGCGATCTCGTCTCCTCTTCCTTTTCTACCATCGCATTTATTTTCAGAGTATGTTGGTCATTTCTTTTTGTTGTATTAAGTATTAGCAGCTCATGACTGTGTGACACTGGATCCGGGGTTTGTAGGAGTTGGGTTTTGATTTTGTTATAAACCTGTTTTCAAATTCAAACTTACTATTATTAATGATTTCAGACTTGTTAAGAAGGATATTATATTGGTAATCGTATTTAGTAGATAAAATGGGTGGCTTGCCTAGTTCCACGACAGGCGCCATCACGACTCTGGAAATGGGTCGTGACAATAGATTTATATAGATATGCTTTGGAAGGAAGTTCTGAATTTATGGTATTAAGGTTTTTACAACTTTGTGTGTCCTGACTAAAAAATTAAAATCATTCTGGAGACACATCAAAATCACCTTACGCTTATTCCATTAGAGAGAAGACTGATGCAGCAACAATATCTACAAANAAAAATTCAAATCTCTCTGGGGACACATCAAAATCACCTTACGCTTATTCCGTTAGAGAGTAGACTGATGCAGCAACAATATCTACAAAAATCAGGTCCAAATTCTTTGTATATTTATACAGATATTCTTTTCAACTTAGTTATGAAGTTTTGTCATTTTGCTTTTCACAGCTTTGCATGCATTGAAACAAAATTCATATCTCACTACTGTCATGTCGAAGATGTGAACCGTTTGTGCCCTTAAATAAATTACTTCTAGAACTACATAATATACGAAATTTAGGTCCATATTATACGTATATTAGTACAGATATGCTATTGAATTCAATTGGAAATTTCAGGTTTTCCTCTTTTGACAGCTTTGCATGTCAAGGCTAAAAAAATTATATCTGTCTGCAGACACGTTGAAACCAGGATCTGCTTGTGCCGTTGTAAAGACGACTTCTGAAGCTACTATAAATACAAAATTCAAGTCCAGATTCTTTGTAATTTTATACATATAGTCTTTTAAGCTTAGTTATGAAGTTATGTCGTTTTGCTTTTCCCAGGTTTGAACGCGTTGAAAAAAAAATTCATATCCCACTACTGTCATGTCGAAAACGCAAACCGTTTCTGCCCGAAAAGAAATTACTTCTAGAACTACATAAGATACGAAAGTTAGGTCCAGATTCTTCGTATATTTGTACAGATATGCTTTTGAATTCAATTGTAAATATCAATTATAGTGGAATACTCTTACTTTGTCCGTTTATTTATTGCATTTAATTAATTAATTATATACTTCCTTCGATCCACTTTAATTAATTTTTTAATCTTTTTTTATGATTCATAATATTTGGTTTTTTTAATATCAAGAAGGAATTAATTTTTCTGTTTCAAAGTTGCTCTGGGAGTAAAGAGCTTAAGAATATTTGTTATATTTTCAATGAACAAATGAAAGTTATTATGCTCTCAGCTCATGTTAGCTAAATGTGTGCTGACTGTGGCTGCCATGGATAGAGGGCGAGGGAGAGGAAGAGGAAGACCACAAAAGCATCCAAAGACACCGATCTCAACCATTACAAACTCAGTTACTGATAAATCGAAGGCTGGAGAGGACATGCAGACACCGGATCAACAGGTAGCAACTGAACGAGGAGAGGATGAAATTGCACCATTAATTAGCTCAGATATAAGTGGAAATCAGATGCACAAATCCCTTACTCTCCTTCATGAAGATGATTATTATGTGATAAAGTTTAAAAATATGGATATGCACAGAATTTTCTATGTTGGACCTGATAATATAAGAAAAAGACCAATTATACTCAAACCCTGGACTTTAGATTTTGATATCAGTAAGGAATTTCTAACTTATATTCCCCTATGGGTGATTTTCCCCAAATTACCTATGAGCTGCTGGGGAAATGAAGCTTTGAGTAAGATTGCAAGTGCGGTTGGAAAGCCTTTGTTTGCTGATGAATGCACTACTAAGCAAATAAGGATTTCGTATGCAAGGATGCTTATTGAAGTAAATGTGACTAAAGCTCTGCCTACTGAGATTAAGATGATGGATCCAAGAGGAAATGTAATCCAACAGGACATAAGCTATGAGTGGAAACCGGTGTATTGTGACAAATGTCAAGTTATTGGGCATATATGTCATAATCATCAAGGAAATAAGGAGCAGAGGGAAGTGCAACCACAAAGAAGAAGGGCCTCAAAGAAGGTTACATATGAATGGAGAACCAAAGGATCTATTACAAAAGAAGTTATAAATGTTGAACAGCCTAATGCAAAAGCAAGTGTGAGTGAATCACCTAAGACACCTGGTGGGAGAATTGCAGGCAAGACCATATCAGTCAACTGGTGATAAGGGAAACAATAGCAAAGAGATAGTGGATAAAGGGAAGAATACACTAGACTTTAGCCTTGAGAACTTTCACATGCTGCCACCATAGTCTAGTAGAAATAGTACAAAAACAGGGACACCAAGTTCCAGCGGAACTTATACCTTACCTCATGATAGAGGTGAGGAATGCAGAAACCAATAAATGAAGTGGTTAATATGGAATGTGAGGGTATCAATAAATGGTATAAGAGGAAGGAGATGAAAAATTATTTGAAAATCAAAAATATTAAACTGGAAGGGATCATGAAACTAGAGTGAAGGAGAAAAATGCAAAAACAATCAGCCAACACATAACACCTGGTGGGAGATGATTAATAACTATAGTGCAACAATAAATGGTAGAATATGGATTCTATGGGACCCTAACTACTATGATGTGAAGTTGATAAAAGCAGAAGCTCAGGTGATACACTGTACTGTCTCCAAAAGTAGTTATTATGGAGAATATGCAGTATCTATAGTGTATGGATATAATACATTTGAGAAGAGGAAGCAATTATGGGAGGATTTGAAGGAGATAAATCAGAGGATAAGCATCCCCTGGATAATTATAGGTGATTTTAATATTGTACTGCAATTGCAAGATAAAAAACATGGAAATCCAATCACTAAATCTGAAACACAGGACTTTACTGATTGTATCCAAGAACTAAAGTGAAATTAACTAAACTGGGAAGGTGAATATTATGCTTGGTCCAACAAGCAGGATGGTGGAGATAGAGTATGGAGTAGGATTGATAGGGTATTTGGAAACTATTAATGGATGATGAAATGGGGACATATAGCTGCTGTGTATGGACAACCTTTCATATCAGAGTTCCTTTTAAATTCTTTAATGTGTGGGCTGGACATGAGAGGTTTCTACAGGAAGTTCAACAGATATGGAACCAAAAATTACATGATAATGAAGAATGTGTGGTTGAAGCTGAAGGCATTAAGGATAGTATTGAAAAAACTTAATGTAGATAAATTCAAATTTATTAAAAGAAAGATAGAGTTGAGCAAAATTGAGCTAGAGAAAGTACATCAAGATATAAATTCTGACAGCAATGCAGAGATATATTCAAAGAGAAAGAATTGATGTTGAATCTGGAGAAATGGGGTATGATAGAAGAAGGTGACTTGAGACAAAAAGCCAGGGCAAAATGGATACAATTGGGAGACTCTAACACTAAATATTTTTCTGCTGTGATGACAAAAAGGTGCTAGAGAAAAGAAATTACTGAATTACAAGCGATCAATGAGAGCAGATTAACTGATGCAAAGATTATTCAAAAGGAGATTGTGGATTTTTACAAGTCCTTGACGGGAAGTGCTGCTCATACACTACGTGCTATAGATAAGGAGATCATGAGAAAATGAGCCAAACTTAATCAACAACAAAGAATTGACCTATGCATAGATGTGACTGCAGAAGAGATATATGAAGGATTATGCTCTATTGGTGATGATAAAGATCCTGGAGTAGATGGTTATAATGCATTCTTCTTCAAGCAAGCTCGGCATATTGTCAAAGATGAAGTCATGGGGGATGTTGTGGATTTTTTTTTCAATATGGAAAGTTGTATAGAGCAATAAACTCTACAACTGTAACTCTGGTTCCCAAAGTGTCTAAGCCTAAAACTATTAGAGAATTCAGACCAATTGCATGCAATGTCCTTCATAAGCTGATTTCAAAGATTTTGGCAGCTAGGATTCAGAAAGTGATTGGAACAGTGATAAATGAAGCTCAAGCAGGATTCGTACCTGGAAGGAAGATTGCAGACAACATCTTATTGTCTCATGAGCTAGTGAAGGCATACACTAGGAAGAATCTGTCTCCTAGAGTTATGATCAAGATAGACCTTCAAAAAGCCTATAATTTTGTGGAATGGAAATTTATGAAGCAAGTAATGGAGGAGCTAGGATTTCCTCAACTATTCATAGGACGGGTTATGGAATGTGTCAAGACAGTTAACTACTCTATTGTAGTTATTAGGGGTGCAAGCTTTCTGGGCACAACTATTTATCCTTCCAGCTAAGGTGATTAAAATGGTAGAGTGGATATGCAGATCCTATGTTTGGTCTGGGACAAATGAAATTATAAAGAAGGCTTTGATAGAATGGGATAAAGTGTGCTTACCCAAGGCAGGTGGTGGACTCAACATAATCAATTTAAAGTTGTAGAACAAGGCAACCATATCAAAAACATGCTGGGATCTAGCTCATAAGCAGGAAAAATTATGGATCCAATGGATCCATGCTTGTTATGTAAAGAATCAGCAAGTGAGGACAATGACAGTTCCTTAACAAGCATGCTGGATGGTAAGGAAAGTTATCGCGTCATACAGTATCCTAGAAGATATACAGTTTTCACCAAGTCAGAAGAAGAGTATAAACAGTGTCACGATCCCAGTTCGCCCTCTGTGACCATGTCGTGATGGAACCTAGTCCCTATAACTAGGTAAGCCTAGCACTGCGGCATATCAACATAACTTGCGGAATAATTAAGTAAAAATGGAACAATCTAAAAGAAGGACTGTAAGTAAATTCCACTTGGCATATACAACCGAAAATAATACAGAAGTCTACAATATCACCCCAAAACCCGGAAACTCACGGGAACCACTGGCTAACAGAATATAATACACTGCTCTAACTCCAGAATGTCTACACAACTGTAAGGAAGGATAAACTTTTCACAAAAGCTGGAATAAGATAGAGACTCCTGGTCTGCAGACGTGGCAGATGTACCTCGAAGTCCCAAATTTTCACCCGTTAAGCATCTGAAACAACCCCGAGGCCCCCGGGACCTTAACCAAAACTACCAAACAACCTTAACACCTTATTTGAACTAGGTCGGGCCTTAAAAACACGTCTCATAACATCGAAATCATCGATTATGAATAGGTTCAAGCCTAGGAACTTAGGAAATTCTAGAATTCACATCCGACGCCGAAACACGTCTAAACTCATCCGATGACCTCAAATTTTGCACACACATCCCAAATGACATGACGGAACTACTGCAACTTCCGTAATGCCATTCCGACCCTCGGATCAAAAATACACTATCGGGCTGGAAAGTCCAAAAATTCAAACTTCGGCATTTCAAGCCTAAATGAGCTACGGACTTCCAAAATACATTCCGAACACGCTCCCAACCCCGAAATCACCTAACAGAGCTAACAGAATCACTGGACATCCATTCCGAGGCCGTCTTCACACCGCTCCGACTACGGGAAACTTTCCAACACTTAAGCTCTCATTTAGGGACTAAGTATCCCAAAACTCCCCGAAACTCAAAACCGAACGTCCCGACAATTCAATTTAGCAGAAATAGACTTGGGGAAAAAAGTTACTGGGGGATCGAGGTGTTAATTCTTAAGACAACCGGCCGGGTCGTCACATCCTTCTACACTTAAAAATCCGTTCATCCTCGAACGAGCATAAGGACATACCTGAAGTAGTGAAAAAATGAGGGTAACTGCGGTCCGCGTAACTCTTCTATCTTAACTAGGCTGTATGGAGTCTATCCTGAATCACCCTGACCTTCTCCAATGCATCCTGAACCAACTCTGTGCCCAATAGCCTGGCCTCACCCGACTCAAACCAACCCACCGGAGAACTGCACCTCTTACCATATAAAGCCTCATACGGCGCCATCTGAATGCTGGATTGATAACTGTTGTTGTAAGAAAACTCAGCCAATGGCCAGAACTGATCCCAAGACCCTCCAAACTCATTCACACACGCGCGAAGCATATCCTCAAGAATCTGAATAGTGCACTCGGGATGTCCGTCCGTCTGGGGTTGAAATGTTATGCTCAACTCCACCATGCTACCTAACTCCTGCTGAACGGCTCTCCAGAATCGTGAAGTGAACTGAGTACCTCTGTCTGAAATAATATAAACGGTAATACCATGCAGACGAACGATCTCCCGAATATTAATCTCCGCCAACCGCTCCGACGAATAAGTAGTTAGTACCGGAATGAAATGGGCTGATTTGGTCAGCCGATCCACAATCACCCAAATAGCATCATGCTTCGTCAAAGACGGAGGAAGTCCAACCACAAAGTCCATGGTGATCCGCTCCCACTTCCACTCTGGAAGCTCAATCTGCTGAAGTAACCCTCCCGGGCTTTGATGCTCACATTTGACCTGCTGATAGTTGAGACACTTGGCTACAAACTCTGCTATATCCTTCTTCATTCTTCGCCACCAATAGTTCTTCCCTAAATCCTGATACATCTTTGCAGCACCCGGATGGATGGAATACCGCGAACTATGGGCCTCTTCTAAACTCAACTCCCAAAGCCCATCAACATTGGGCACACAAATCCGACCCTGCATCCTCAATACCCCGCCATCTCCAATGGTCGCATCTCTTGCATCACCATGCTAGACTGTGTCCTTGGGGAAAAGTAAATGAGGATCATCGTACTGCCGCTCCCTGATACGATCGGATAAGGAAGACCGAGAAACAACACAAGCTAATACCCGACAAGGCTCAGAAAGATCCAATCTCACAAACTGACTGGCTAAGGACTGAAAATCTAATGCTAGAGGCCTCTCAGCTGCATGAAGGTATGCCAAACTCCCGAAACTCTCCGCCCACCGACTCAAGGCGTCGGCCACCATATTTGCCTTCCCCGGGTGGTATAGTATAGTGATGTCATAGTCCTTTAGCAACTCTAACCATCTACACTGGCGGAAATTTTGATCCTTCTTCCTGAATATGTGATGCAAACTCCGGTGGTCAGTATAAATCTCACAAGGCACACCGTACAAATAATGACGCCAGATCTTCAAGGCATGAACAATGGCAGCTAACTCAAGGTCATGGACATGGTAATTCTTCTCATGTATTTTCAACTTTCTGGACGCGTAGGAAATCACCCTACCGTCCTACATCAACACCTCTCCAAGGCCAACTCGCGAGGCATCACAATAAACTGTATAACACCCCGAATTAGTAGGCAATATCAAGATTGGGGCTGTAGTCAAATCTGTTCTGAGCTTCTAAAAGCTCGACTCACAGTCCTTCGTCCACTGAAATGTAGCACCCTTCTGGGTCAATCTAGTCACAGGGGATGCAATCGACGAAAATCCCTCCACAAAACGACGGTAGTAACCTGCCAAGCCAATGAAACTGCGAATCTCTGTAATTGAGGATGGCCTGGGCCAACTCTGCACGACCTCCACCTTTTTCGGATCCACACGAATGCCCTCACTCGATACCACGTGGCCTAAGAATGCCAAAGAACTCAACCAAAACTCACATTTTGAGAAATTTTCATACAACTTCTTCTCTCTCATGGTCTGAAGCACTGTCCTCAGGTGCTGCTCATGATCTTCCCGACTCCGGAAGTAAACAAGAATATAATCTATGAAAACAATGACGAACGAGTCGAGATATGGCCTGAACACAATGTGCATCAAATGCATAAATGTTGCGGGGGCATTAGTCAGCCCGAATGACATAAATAGAAACTCGTAATGGCCATATTGATTCCTGAAAGCAGGCTTCGAGATATCGTGCTCCCGAATCTTCAACTGATGGTAACTTAAACGCAAAGAAATCTTAGAAAATACCCGTGCGCGCTGAAGCTGGTCAAATAGATCATCAATACGAGGCAAGGGATACCGGTTCTTCACTGTATCCCTGTTCAACTGGCGATAATCAATACAGATGCGCATATAACCATTCCTTTTCTTCACAAGCAAGACAGGAGCACCCAAAGTGAAACACTGGGTCGAATAAAACCTTTATCAAGAAATTCTTGTAACTGATCCTTCAATTCCTTCAACTCAGGAGGAGCCATAAGGTAAGGAGGAATGGAAATGGGCCGAGTGCCCGGCAATAAATCAATGACAAAATTAATGTCTCTATGGGGAGGCATGCCCAGAAGATCAGCTGGAAATACATCGGGATAATCCCGTACCATTGGAACTGAATCAACAAAAGGGGTATCCGCACTGACATGTCTCACATAAGCCAAATACGCGGCACACCCCTTCTCAACCATATGCTGAGCTCTAAGAAAAGAGATACCTCTACTGGGAGTGTGATATAAAGTACCACTCCACTCAACATACAGAATACCTGGCATAGCCAGCGTCACGGTCTTGGCGTGACAATCAAGAATAGCATAATGGGGCAAAAACCATTCCATGCCCAAGATAATATCAAAATCCATCATATCAAGTAACAATAAATCCGCAATTATCTCAAAACCACGAATAGTAACCAAAAATGACCGACAACGCGGTCCACAACAAGAGAATCCCCTACAAGAGTAGAAACATAAACAGGAATACGCAGAGAATCTCAGGCTATACCCAAATGCTTATCAAAATAAGAAGAAACATAAGAATACGTGGAGCCTGGATCAAATAGAACCGATGCATCTCTGTGACAAACCAGTATAATACCTGTAATGATAGAATTGGAGGCAACAGCCTCGGTACGAGCAGGGATAGCATAATATCTAGCCTGGCCTCCCCCTCGAGGGAGACCTTTACCTGCCTGACCTCCGCCCCTTGCTGGCTGGGCAGGTGGGGTAGCAACTGGAGCTGTGATCATGGCTTGAGAACCCTGCTGAGCACGCTATGGCTGAAACGTCTGTGAAGATGCACCCGTAATAAGTCTGGGGCAGTCCCTAACCACATGGCGTGTATCACCACACTCGAAAAAAGCTCTAGGAGGACGTGACGGCTGTGACTGGCTAGGGCCAGCTCTGCTAGACTAACCTATGAAAGCACCCCATGCAGGAGGCGCGCTAGAAACTGGAGGTGTATAATAAGGCTCATGAGGCCTGGGTGGAGCTAGGGTACCGCTGGGTGCTGGAAGATCTGAATAAACTGGGGGGACCATATAACCCCTACCATGAAGAACTGATGGTGGGGTACGGGCACTAGAGTAGTGGCCCGACTCTCGAGCTCTTGGCCTCCCTCTCCTCTCACTCCCTAACGAGCATACCCTCGATCCTCTTAGCAATGCTCACTACCTGCTGATAAGGAATGTCCATCTCCAACACTCGAGCCATGCTAGATCTGATGGGTGGGACAAGACCCTTAATTAACCGGCTAACCTTCTCGCGGATAGTAGCAACCAAAGCCGGTGCATGCCTAGCCAATCTGGTGTAACAGATAGCATACTCTGAAACAGTCATAGCACCTTGGCGCAAATGCTCAAACTCTACGTGTCATGCCTCCCCGAGGCTCTGAGGAACAAACTCTCTCAGGAACATATCTGAGAACTGGGTCCAGGTCAGTGAAGTAGCCTCGTATGGACAATCTAACTCATAGGTGCGCCACCGATCATAGGCGGCTCTGCGAAGCTGGAAGGTAGTAAAGGAAACCCCACTAGATCCGTCTATGCCCATAGTGCAAAGATTACGGTTACATTCCTCTAGAAACCCCAAGGCATCATCTGATGTTAGTCCGCTGATACCAGAGGGTCATACTTCTTGAACCTCTCAAGTCTCCAATGCTCGTCCTCTAAAGCACCTGACCCTTCCTCGGGTTGAACTGGCTCTACAGGTGGCACATGAATGATCTCTGGGACCTGCTCCACATGCACTCGCTGCTTAGGAGTACAGGCGGCGGGAGTTTGTGCTCCTCCCCTGGCATGGTATGTGGATGCAACAAGGGGAACCAACCCTACCTGATCCAGAGTGGTGTACATAGAAGTGAACTGAGCTAATGTATCCTGAAGAGCTTTATAGTAGTGGCAGGTGTCAGGACTTTGGTTAGATCTGCTGGTGGTACCTCGGCAGCAGCTCGCGCAGGTGCTCTCGCTGCACCACGTGCGCGTCCTCGGCCTTTACCTTGGCCGCGACCTCTAGCGGCAGCAGTAGGGGGCACGGGTGCCTCATCGTCCCGAGTAGCACGTGTCCTCACCATCTGTGAGAGAATAGAAACAAAGGTTTAGAATTGATGTCAAAAATATTGCACGACAAGGAAACCAATGAAGTGAAGATTTTTCCTAAACAGTTACATAGCCTCTCGTAGATAACTACAGACGTCTCTGTACTGATCAACGCGACTCTAATAAACTGGCCTGTGTTCCGTGACACCTATGAACCTAGAACTCTAATACCAACTTGTCATGACCCCAGTATGCCCTCCGTGAACATTTCGTGATGGAACCTAGTCCCTATAACTAGGTAAGCCTAGCAATGCGGAATATCAAGATAATTTGCGGAATAATTAAGTAAAAATGGAACAATCTAAAAGAAAGACTATAATAAATGCCACTTGTCATATACAACCAAAAATAATACGGAAGTCTACAATATCACCCCAAAACCCGGAAACTCACGGGAACCACAAGCTAACAGAATATAATACACTGCTCTAACTCTAGAATGTCTACACAACTATAAGGAAGGATAAACTTTTCACAAAAGATGGAATAAGATAGAGACTCCGTGTCTGCGGATGCGACATATGTACCTTGAAGTCTCTGTTGTATCTCTGAACCTCGAGGATAGTGCGCCTGAGTGGAGGTACCTGGATCTGCACATGAAAAACATGCACATGAAAGAGCATGAGTACACCACATCGGTACTCAGTAAGTGCCAAGCCTAACCTGAGTCGGGTAGTGACGATGAAAGGTCTGGGACCTACTGAGGTCAAACAATATAATAGGGATTAGAGTTAATAATGAATACAGCAGTGAAGAAAGTCAGCTCAAACAAGGCAATAAGAAAACACAAAAATAGAGTAAACACAGAGTACGAACAACTCAATAACAATGGTAACAATGAGGATCTCCCAGGATACCGTCTTGTAGTCATTTTCTCAACTGTCTAGTGGAGATCCTGGGATACCGTTGATAACTTGGCTTTTTGCCCCATTTTCCATTCCCTTATACGTGAATTTTGGATACAATATTACATAAAATAGCCCCGAAAGCTTATACATTGTGCTTGTTGCAGGATTGAACTAGAAATGAAGGCATTCAGTCTAATATATGCTCAAAATAGAAGTGAATCCGGTACAAGGAGCAAACCCAACAAAGCTGCTCAAGGTAACAAGGCCACCGCGGGCCGCAGTCGTGTTTTCGCGGACCGCGGTGCATTTCCAGTGAGTCACGAATTCAAGCCATCAGCCACCGCGGTCGCAGTCGTGTTTTCGCGGACTGCAGTGGAGTTCTAGTGAGACCCAAGATTTGAAAGTTTCCACCGCGGGTGCGGTCGATGTTTAGCGGACCGCGGTGGCGTTCCAGTGAGGTCCTAACATTTTCGTAGACCGCGATTGTGTTTTCGCGGTCCGCGGTGGTCCTTCAGGGGTATTTTTGTCCGAAAGTTTGGCAGACTATAAATAGACTATGTTGTAATTTATTTAGTGGGCTGGAACATATCAGCTTATTTTCAGAGTAGAGAGATCGTGAATATTTTAGGGTTTTTATTTATTTAGATTTATTCTTGCATTTTTAACATTGAAAACTTCAATTTCATTGTTAGGAATCAATTAAATGGGTTATTCTTCTTCTCTATCATTGTTCTCATCTTTGATTATGAGTAGCTAAACCAATTAGCTAGGGTTGTGGCTCAACCCTAGTGTGAGTATGTAATGGGATTTTGAAATTAAGGTTGGAAAATTAATGGGTGTTGGTTATTTAGGCTATTTCAAGGTTTTTATTGCTATAATTAGTGGTTGCAAACACTAATTAACCTTTTCATGACTTGGGTCTTTCTTGAGAAAGAAGACCTGAGTCTAGAAATTAGCCTAATAGGAAATTAGGGCATTATCAAGAGAATGGTTCCCAATCAAAAGGGGTTAAGCCCAGAAATGGTAAAACCCTACTTGAGCCCTAGTTAACGGGTTAAACCTCGAGAGAGTAATACCTTACCTAAGCCTATATTGCTTGTTTATTAGGCACTCAATTTATCTCGAGAGAGGCAATTAGGGTATAATAACTCAAACTACCGAGAGGTATAGAGTGAGCACCTTCGTGATTTGGTTATAGCTATATCCCGAGCAAATTCCCCGGTCTTAGAATTGAATCCCTTTGTATATCCACCTAGGCCACGGTCACGACCCTAGTGTCTTTATCAATATCAGAAAACAACAACAAAAACAAAACAAAGTTAGTCCTTACTTAGCTTAAAAACAATAGAATACATTTAGTATAGTTTAACATCAACCAATGTTTATGAAATGCAATTAGAAACACTCGACCCTTCTAAATCACTTATACACTCACTCCCATCTATAGGCTCCATGTGGATTCGACCCCAACCATTCGGGTAAAAGCTACACGACCTTTGCCTTCATACTTATATAGTAGTATGGGTGAGGCGTCGTCACTTTCTGGCGCCGTTGCCAGGGAGCTTCAACGGTGTGATTATATTTGTGACTAAAAGTGTAGTGTGTTTTTCTTTCCTTCTATATTTTTTAAATTCCTTGTTTTGTGTACTTAGGTACAATGGCCGATCCGCTAGGAAATGTGATTCCAAGGGAGGAGGTTTATGACAATCAAGAAGATGAAATAAATCAAATTCCTCCACAAAGAAGAGGCCGACATGCCAATGTTCAAGATGGTGTTCCAGACCCTCCCCCACCTCCAGCCCCTAGAGCTGCTCCTTGAGTCCTTCCAAACGAGGGGTATGCTAGTGCAATAGTCTCGCCAAGGATTCGATCAGGGAACTTCCAAATCACAAATGTTATGCTCACTCTCCTAGAGCAAAGAGGATACTTCACCGGAGCCGCCCACCAGAATGCCTATAAGCATTTCAAAGGCTTTGTTGATACATGTTGGGGGAGTAAGCAAACTAATGTGTCTGAGGACGCATTAAGGTTACGGTTGTTCCCGTTCTCACTTAGGGGAAGAGCATTGGATTGGCTTGAGCGTCTCCCAAACCATTCTATATCTCTTTGGGACGAGCTTGCGAATAAATTTATTGCAAAATTTTTCTCCCCAAGCCACATGGAAGCCCTTAGAGATGAGATTTTGGCATTCAAACAAAAGCCAAACAAGCCCCTACATGAAATATTGGAATGCTATAGAACTATGGTCAAGGAATGCCCTAACAATGACATGACCGAGGTTATGATACAACAAACATTCTATCGGGAATCAACACGGTAAACCAATTTGTGGTCAACCAATTGGGCAGGGGTAAGTTTATTAAGTTGACATACCCGGAGGCATGTGAGATTCTTGATGAAATGGCCGACACTTCTTTGGCTTGGCAAAGTAGAGCAAATGTGTCTCAAGGGGAAACCAGTGTGAATAGTCTACACAAGGAACTCCAAGAACAAGGGCAAGCAATTGCCGAGCTTACAACAACCATGAACCAACTTGCTAAACCCCAACTCCAACATTTGCAAGGGCTTAAGCAAGTAAATTCTATGGAAGGAGTTCATATGCAAGGAAATCAAAGGAGACCTCGGGGGAATGTTAGGCAAAACCATGGTGATCAAGGTGATCAAGGGCCAAGTGGTCATGAACAAGATGAAAGTTACAATGACCAAGATGAGGATGTTATGTATGCAAACAACTACCAAGGGCGAGGTAATACACAAAACTGGGGGAACCAAAGGCCACGAAACTGGAACAATAACAATGCTAGAAATTGGAGCAATACCAATGATCGTAAATGGAACAACAATAATGACCGACAATGGGGGAACAACAATGAAGGGAATTGGAATGGAAGGAACAAAAACAACAATTGGGGAGGTGAAGGTAATCGAGGGTCGGGTTTTCAAAGGCCCTCAATGTACCAACAACCAAGCAACCCCCTCCATATTAATCTCATGGGCAAAGTTCTTCAAGCTCGGAAATGGGTTGGATAGATAACATGTTCAAACATATGATGGGGAGGAATGCAGAATCCGATGCCTACATATCCTCTCACACTACTTCAATCCAAAATCTTGAAGTACAAATGGGCCAGATTTCACAAGCCTTAAACACACGCCCGAAGGGTGCACTACCAAGTGATACGGTGGTGAACCCCAAGGGTGGGAAGAACACCAACACCGGTCATGCTATGGGGGTAACCACTCGGACTGGAAAATGTGTATAGGCTATTACTTCAGGGAAAAAGAAAGTTGTTGATGATGATGAAGTTGTACCCCAAGATGAGCTACCAGCTGATGTGGAGCAAGCATTGGATGAGCCAAGTGAAAGTGAGGTAATAATTGACATTCATGACAATGGCGAGGACTTGGATAGAAATGTGAACCCGTCTAGGGAACACATAATCGATATGCCGGAGCTAGTGGCCCCAAAGGCGCCATTTCCTAGGCCACCTCCTCCCTATACTCAGAGTTTGTCGAAACAGAAGCAAGAGACCCAATTTAAAAAGTTCTTTGATATGATGAAGAGTCTCACCATAAATGTTCCTTTTGTTGAGGCCTTGGAGAAAATGCCAGGCTACGCTAAGTTCATGAAGGACTTGGTGACAAAAAAATGATCCATGGAATGTGAGACCATTAAGATGACTCACCAAGTGAGTTCTATTGTTCACTCTATGACACCCAATCTTGAAGATCCGGGTGCATTTACTATTCCTTGCACAATTAAGAGTGCTGACTTTGCAAAAGCCCTATATGATCTTGGGGTAAGCATAAATTTGATGCCATATTCTGTGTTCAAGACCTTGGGGATCAGACAACCTAGGGCGACCTCTATGCGATTGCAAATGGCGGACCGATCAATGAAGAGGCCCCTAGGTTTTATTGATGATGTCGTAGTGAGAGTGGACAAGTTCATATTGCCAGCAGATTTTGTTATCCTCGACTGTGAGGTTGATTTTGAGGTCCCTATTATCTTGGGGAGGCCTTTCCTTGCCACCGGGAAGGCCTTTGTCGATGTTGAATATGGGGAACTTACATTCAGAGTTGGTAATGAGAAAATGGTATTTCACGTGTGAAAATCTATGAAGCAGCCCAACAGCACTGAAGTGTGCTCTTTTATGGACGTTGTGTCAGAGGTTATTATTGATGATGCCAGTGTTATGATCCATGTTGATGATCCTGTGGAGTTGGCCTTGTTGAATCACGAGGACTCAGTGGTGGATGGTGTACTGAGAGCTCCCATGCCCTTCAAGGCATGGGGTCTTATTCCTATGCTCCCATAAAATTGTGATTGGACTAGGAGAACAGGAAGACCCCACCAACAAAGCCATCCATCGAAGAACCTCCGAATCTGGAGTTAAATCGACTTCCATCCCACCTCAGGTATGAATACTTTGGTCCCTCTTGTACTTTACCAGTTATTCTTTCCTCTTGCCTAACCCAATTGCAGGTTGACTCAACTTTAAAAGTGCTAAGGAGGAGGAAGAAAGAAATTGTTTCGACTTTGGCTGATATTCGGGGTATTAGCCCCGCCTTTTGCATGCACAAGATTATATTGGAGTATGGAATGAAACCGTCTGTTGAACATCAAAGAATACTCAATGAAGCTATGCAAGATGTGGTGAAAAAAGAGATCATAAAATGGCTTGATGCGGGTGTGGTCTATCCAATTTCGGATAGTTCTTGGACTTCTCCTGTCCAATGCGTTCCGAAAAAGGGTGGAATGACAGTGACAAAAAATGATAAGAATGATGTCATTCCTACAAGAACGGTTACCGAATGGCGGGTGTGCATGGACTACAGAAAACTCAATATGGTGACCCGCAAAGACCATTTTCCTTTACCATTCTTGGATCAGATGTTGGATAGGCTTGCAGGTCGAGCCTATTATTGCTTCCTTTACGGGTATTCTAGATATAATCAAATTTTGATAGCCCTAGAGTATCAATAGAAGACCACCTTCACTTTCCCATATGGCACATTTGCCTTTGCTCGAATGTCATTCGGACTTTGTAATTCCCCAGCTATTTTCCAGAGATGTATGATGGCAATCTTCAACAACACGGTGGAAGACTTTCAAGAAGTATTTATGGATGACTTTAGTGTCGTCGGGGATTCTTTCGATGAATGTTTGAGTCATCTTGATAATGTCCTTGCTCGATGTGAAGAAACAAACTTGGTCTTGAATTGGGAAAAATGCCACTTTATGGTGGAGGAAGAAATTTTTTTGGGCCATAAGATTTCAAAGAATGGCATTGAGGTTGATAAGACAAAGATCGAGGTTATTTCAAAATTTCCACCACCTATTTCAGTGAGAGGAGTCCGGAGCTTTCTTGGCCATCCCGGTTTTTACTGCGGTTTATCAAAGATTTCTCTAAGGTGGTGAATCCATTATGCAACCTGTTAGAGAAGGATGCGAAATGAAATTTTGATGAGCAGTGTATGCAAGCTTTTTAACTCTTAAAACACAAGCTCACTACCACTCCCATCATCACGGTACCGGATTGGAGTGCCCATTTGAGCTTATGTGTGATCCAAGTGATGTTGCTATGGGTATTGTGCTTGGGAAAATGGTGAATAAAGTGTTTCATCCAATCTTCTATGTCAGCAAGACCATGAACTCTGCTAAAATGAACTACACAGTCACTGAGAAGGAGCTTCTAGCTATAGTCTTTTCCATGGAACAATTTCTAGCTTATTTGATGGGTGCCAAAGTCATGGTTCACACAGACCATGCAGCACTCCGGTACCTCATGACCAAAAAGGATTCCAAGGCAAGACTTATGAGATGGGTTTTGTTTTTACAAAATTTTGATACAGAGATAGTGGACCAAAGAGGGAGTGAGAATCAAGTTGCTGATCATTTGTCCCGGTTGGAGGATCAAGGACGTCCTTGTGACGGACTTGAGATCAATGATAGTTTCCCGGATGAACAAATCCTTCCAATGTCCATGAGAGAAATGCCATGGTTTGGGGATATTGATAATTTCCTAGTAACCGGAAATGTCCCTTGTGAGCTCTCTTCTAACCAAAGGAAGAACCTTCGAATGGATAACTTGGATTTCTATTGGGATGATCCTTATTTATTAAAGATTTGCACCGATGGGGTAACTCGGCGATGTGTACCGGAGGAAGAGCAACTAGACATCCTTGAGTCTTGCCACTCCTTGTTGTATGGTGGTTATCACGCAGGGGTGAGAACTTCTTCTAAAGTGCTTAGTTTTGTGTTCTTTTGGCCCACTTTGTATAAGGATGCTAGTACCCTAGTGAAGAGGTGTGATGAATGCCAAAGAGCCGGGGGAATTTCCAAAAAGGATGAGATGCCTTTAAACTCAATTCTCGAGGTAGATATCTTTGATGTTTGGGGCATTGACTTCATGGAGCCATTCGTGAGTTCATGTGGGAACACGTACATCTTGGTCGCGGTTGATTATGTGTAAAAATGGGTTGAGGCCATAGCCTTACCAAACAATGAGGTGCGAAGTGTGATAGCCTTTCTGAAGAAGAATATATTTACTAGGTTTGGCACTCCACGAGCCATCATCAGTGACGGGGGGTCACATTTTTTCAAAAAAGCCTTTGACTCCTTGTTTTCTAAGTATGGGGTCAACCATAAAGTCACTACCCCGTACCATCCTCAGGCTAGTGGCACTTCTTCATCTCCAATGATTCCGGTAAAATGTGTCATGCCGCGACATTAAATCAGGCGCTTCTTGGGAGGAAACCCATGTGTCTTTACTTTCATTTTCTTTGTTTTTCTTGGTAAAATAGGATCCACTTTTACACTAACTGGTTTTTGGATGTGTAGGATGATTTTGACACAGGAATTCGGCTGAGTATAGAATCAAAAGCTCACTGGAAATTGACTTCGCAACCACGGTCAACTTTTCGCGGTCCGCGAAGTCAATATGATGCAATCACAGTGTTCTGGAAATCGACTTCGCGGCCGCGGTCGAATTTTCGCGGTCCGCGAAGCCCTTTTGCCTTTTAAGTCTTATGCCATTAAATGACCGCGGACCGCGGTTGATTTTTCGCCGTCCGCGGTAGGTATGTGGGGTGGTCCCTAGATCCTCCTATAAGTAGGACTCTAGGGTTTCATTTCATACTTTTCACACTGTAGCTAAGCCTAGGCCACTTCCAAATGTGTCTCACTTTAGCATCCTCTGAAACTCATTGCTTGCATCCATATTTTCATCCAAACATATAGTAAGTGTATTTATGCTTCATTAACTCTTAATTTCTTTATTTTCTTTAGTTTTCATTTTCTTTTTCATTATTATTTTCTCTTTTTAGGCTTGTAAATGTTAGGGTTAGCCCAAATAGGTTCATAATAGTCCTTGGAAATGCAATTGCACTGATTACTTATGTAGGACATATCTCAATGAACACTTTAGAGTAGAAAGTGAATTCTGGGAACCCTAGGTAAATAGCCATTTTCGCGGTCCGCGGTCTATTTTTCGCGGATCGCGGTGCTTCAGTTTGCAAAAATTCAATCTAATTTTTCACGGACCGCGGTCAATTTTTCGCAGTCTGTGGTCCCTTCTGTCAAGAAATCATACCACACTGGATCTAACTTCGTGGCCGAAGTCGATTTTTTGCGGTCCGCGAAGTCATTTCCAGTGTGTATTGCTCAATCATGATTAGACTTTCGCGGTCGCAGTCAACTTTTCGCGGTCCGCGAAGTCAGTCCAGTATGTCTTGCCTCATTAAATTATGCTTAGACTCCAGTGTATGCACATCAATGTTAAGGAAACTAACCATGTTCACTTATGTGTAGTTTGCAGACAATGGTACTATCTCGTGGAAAAGGTCGCAAAAACACAGGTAGAGGAGAAACTCAGAGGGGGAGAGGCCCGGGGTCACCAAGGAAACCTTCAAAAGTTACATTGCCTCAATCATCACGACGGCCCAGTCGGGTTACAGACTCTCCTCCTTCACCATCAGGAAGTGAATTTGCTCCGTCTGAGGAGGCCTCATCACAGCCATCCCCAATGGACCCGGTCTCATCTCTTCCGGCCCAAGCACGAGCAGTTTCTCTTGCCAAATCAGCCTCCAATACACACTCATACTCGACTTCCCCTACAACTTCCTTATCTGGGGAGCATTCAAGTGCCAGCAAAGGGGAAGCGCCGGTGGTTGAAGGGGTAGAGCGCACTCGGAATCCGGATGTGTGGAAGGATCATTTTATCAGTGAAAAGGTCTTCCACAGATTCAGGGAGTTGTGTACTTCACGATCTCTTATCACGGAGCACACCTTCTCAATGAAAGATTTATCCAAACACAATCCCAATGTGAGGCAGCAATTTCGAGACAGGAAAGGATGGTCTTATTTCACTAAGCATCTTTCGGAGGCCAATGAGCATATAGTGAAGGAATTCTACACCAATTTGCTTTTTCTGTAAAAGGACTCAAAGGCATCCAAAGTTCTCAATCTCATTGTGCCTTTTGACGGACCTTCACTAAATGACTATTTGGAGATGGATGAGGTGGACGATTCATTATACTGGGAAAAACTTGCTGAAAAGGATGCTGCGAGAAATTGGTTGGCTTTGCACTTGGCCAAGCCCGGAGACACCCCGGAGTGGTTAACGGCTGGAAAGACTATCACCAGTAGGACCCTGAACTTCGAGGCTAAAGGATGGGAGACTTTTGTATATATCAGGCTAGACCCGACACATCATGACCAGACCCTCCCTCTCAGTAGGGCTGTATTAGTAGCATCCATTGTGGCCGGATACCCCATCAATGTGGGGAATATGATGTCCCGGGTCATTAGCTGGGTGTTGGTATAATTGGTTAAGGTCCCGGGGCCTCGGGTGGATTCCAAATAGTTTACGGATCACTTTTGACTTGAAGAAAAGCTGCTGGGATTTTTTGGCAGCAGTTGATGTTTTCGCCTCATCGCAGAAACGACATCGCAGAAGTTACGCCTTGCATCGCAGAAGCGAAAAAGGAACGGACAGGGCAAATCCATATAGGATATAGGACATGGCAAATCCTATATCCAAAAGCGATTATATTTCATAAATCCATGGTTTTATTCATCGTTTCATTCGGATTTAAATGAAAGAATTAAAGATTTTTGCAAAACTGTTCAAGAACAAAAATTTAAGATTTGGAGGCCGAGTTGTTATCGGAATTTGATAAAATTGGTATGGTTGAACTTGTATCGGAATGAATGTTCGGATTTCGTAAAAATTATGCAGAGGTGCTTGGTTGTCGCAGTCCCTTGGAATCTTTCCATTTTTATTGTACTGTCACTCTTATCCGAACAATATTGTATACACGATCCTTGAGATCATTGCATGTATACAATTATAGTTTGTGACTCAGTATTACCAGATTTTTATAATTGTTTCCACTTTTGGTTTCGACACTTGTATTAAAATATATGTTTAAAAAAAATAGCTCGAAATATAATTGTAATCGGTTTAGTTAGTCTTAGAGATTAAGTGTCATCACGATGCCTATGGTGGGATTTTGGGTCGTGACAAGCTCAATCAAGCCCAATCTTTGACCGAGTCAAGACGAATTTAGAATGAAACGGGATCTAGCATAGCCATGCCTCTTTTTTATTAAAAATCAGTTGATTTTACATCAATGAGAAAAAACTGACATACGTCTACTCTTCAAGTGTATTGATCGAACTTTGTATTTTATGGAGCCGAGCTGAGCTCAACCGACCAAGCTCGAGTCAGATTTTTTTGTATGTATCTTCAAACTAGTTAATTCCTATAATGGTTTTCTTTTATTAATATATTATACTAAAATTATAATAGAAAGGAAAATTAAATTTTAATTTTTCTCTATGATCATGATTTAATAAAATATGATAAAACGGTAACCTAAGATTGAGTATGAAAAAAAATATATTCATGTTAAATTGATTGATTAAGAAAAAAATTGATCACTACTGTTAAAATTAACTATTAAACTAACATATATTTGCTTTTTATTCACTACTTAGATATTGAGCCTAATGATGAATGTTTTTTGGAAAGTAAAAGTTACACGAGTAATCGAACTAAACAAGCTACTTAGGCCAGCTCAATCGAGGCTGATCTTTGATCAAGTCGAACTGGATTTTCAATGAAATGGGGCGAGCAGAGTCATGCCTATTTTTTATAAAATAAGTTGATTTAACAACAATTGAAAAACACTTACATACGTCTAATCAAGTGTGTTGATCCAACTTTGTATCTTATATGAAGCTGAGTTGAGCTCAACCGAGCTTTGCTACAATTTGACCGAGCTCGAGTCGGCTCTTTTTGGTGTGTTCGAAAACTAGGCGACGCCTATAATGATTTCTATTTATTAAAATATTATATAAAAATCATGATTTAAAGGATAATTAAATTTAAACTTTCTCTATAAACATGATTTAATAAAACATGGCAAAAGAAAAAGTAATTTTAGAGATTAAGTCAAGAAAAAGATAATTTAGTCCTAATCTAAGACGGAGTGTGATTAAAAATTCATTTTAGATTGATTGATTAATAAAAAATGATTACTACTTTAGAATTAACTATCTAATTAACATTTGTTGATTTCTAATTTACTACTCAACAATTGAACCTAATGATTGAATGTTTTTTTGTAAAAGTTACACGATTACTCGAACCAAACAAGCCTAACTGAGCTAGCTAAATCGAGCTTGATATTTGACCAAGTCAAACCAAATTTAGAATAAAACGGGATTTTCCATAGCCATGCATCTTTTTTAAAAATAAATTGATTTAACATCACCGGGAAAAAACTCACATACGTCTAATCATCAAATGTATTGGTCGAACTTTGTATCTTTTGGAGCCCAGTTGAGCTCAAGCGAGCTTTACTACAATTTTCCTGAGCTAACATTTGTTGATTTCTGATTTACTACTTAGCAGTAGAGCCTAATGATGAATGTTTTTTTTTTGGAAAGAAAAAGTTACACGAGTAAATGAACTAAACAAGCCTAGTCGAGCCAGCTCAATCAAGCTCGATCTTTGATCCAATCGAATCAAATTTTGAATGAAACGGGGTCGAGCAGAGTCTTGCCTCTTTTCTATAAAAAAAGTCGTTTTAACATCAACTGGAAACAACTCGCATACATCTAATTAGGTGTGATAATCGAACTTTGTATCTTATGGAATCGATCTGATCTCAACCGAGCTTTATTACAATTTGATCGAGCTGGAACCGACTCTTTTTATTTGTGTCCGAAAACTAGGTGATGCCTATACTGATTTCAGTGTCTTGATATATTATATTTAAATTGTTGTTTAAAGGATAAATTAACGTAAATTTTCTCTATGATCATGATTTAATAAAACATCACAATTTTAGAGATTAAGTCAAGAACATGATAATTTAGAATATCTGCCTAAAGATTCCACAAAATTTCCAATTAATCTACCAGTTCTCGCAGCAAAATCAGTTTGTACGGCACTTTGATATGGAAGAACAAAAGAAACTCGCAAGAAAAATAGAATATGCCAGAAACAGCCTAAATATTCCTCGAATAACAATGGTATGAAAGTTTATAACAATTTACTGATTTTTAATACAAAATCATTACTATTCTGCTTAGTTTCCAGTGAACAATTAAAAAAGATCATGATATACGGCAAAATAAAATTATCTATGTTATCCGGTCCCTTATTATAATAATTACCATATATTTTTGTCGATTCCTTATACACTTTACTCTTTTTTGTGGTATGCAATGTGATGTTTCAGTCCTAAAAAGAAAGATTTTTAACTTCAATTATGTTTGAGCTTCTTAGAAGGATTATCGTCGACTTGACAAAAAATTGTTTAGCTAAATTTTGAATTCACATTTGAGCTCTTCTTGAAATAATAAAATATGAACATTAAGAAATTTAAAGAATTTAAAATTCATGTCATTTTTGTCCGTAACTTCCTATAGAATAAGCAGGTGAACATTTAGAGGGTGATCTTACCATGTTCGAAACTGATTTGTCCGTTTAATTTTTTTGTGATTATATGTGCATTAATTTAGAGTACATCCTGACTATTGTAATAAGTGCTGAGTAAGAATCAGAAAATCTTATTATAATAAGTGTCGAGGATATTTTTATTCTAATATTTGGATTAATCTGCTAATACTATAAATTAAATTACTTTTATAGCATGAGTAATTTTACATTTTTTCAACAATTAGATGCAACTTCGTTGTCTTACTCAGTTGTTTGATTCTCTTTTTTTTCAATTTCAAAGTTGCATTTGTTGATATTGAATCTTAAAGCATTTTTATTTTTGAAGTTATTCTGATGCTTAGTTGTATACGTGTATCGTCTTTATTTGTCGCATTTTTACATGCTTCAGTCGTACAATATATCAACATTTCAAATCAGCTCTTCAATTCTTCTACACTAACCTCTAACGTAAACATAGAAGTAAATTTATATTAAAACATGTCATGACATGACATCCCTTAATTGTATGAAATTTTCCTTAACTTTGTTAATTTCTAATTGTTAACTAATTTTTATTTTTATGGTTTACAGACTTCGTTGATCCTAATGCTGTCAGAGAGAATGCTTTCGAGAAAGGAAAAATAAAACAACCATTAACGGATAAAACAAATCGTCAAAATTCCACTCCATTATGCAATGCACACATAAAGAACTATGCACATGATTCATCGTCTCATTCTCGAGCACTATATCCAAATTCAACGCCACACCAAAATTTGCGAATTGGTTCGTCGGCTTCAACTGTGCAAACAGATCATCTTATAACAGATTTAAATGCGATACCATTATTGCAAGGTAAATATATATTTCAGTGAAGTTGATGTAAAAACATGAGTCATTCATAAATTCCAACTACATATTATTAGTTTGAGGATGTAAAAGTTTGTGACGGTCCATCAGCTCTCCACCTTAAATATGAGATTGTAATTTATATATATACTTATACATCCTAAAACAAATTTACATTGCACCAAAAACTCATCAATAAAACAACATGTTCTACTATTTTCATTATGTGAACAAACAAAATATGCCATGTTACATTTCGAAAAAACAAAAATAAAACATATATTTCATTTGGATGTTGATATTCAACATTTGAATTCCAAAAGCGATGCTTTCCTCATGCACATATCTTGCTTTCCCTTCGTAAAAAACACCCAAATACCGGAGATATTGATGGAATAATTTCAGCAGAATTACCAGATAAAAATGCCAATCCTCGATATTACAAGGCTGTTACAAATTTTATGATGCATGGCCCGTGCGATTCTGCTAGAAAATATTCTCATTGCATGCAGAACGGAAAATGTACAAAGCACTTTCCAAAAGAATTTGTGCCATCAACCACAGTTGATGAAGATGGATATCATATTTATAGAAGAAGGGAGGATGGTAGAACTACATTGAGATCAGGTATTGAGTTGGATAATAGGTATGTTGTGCCACGTTATAGATTTTTATTATTGAAGTATGACGCACATATTATTGTAGAATGGTAAAATCAATCATGATCCATTAAGTACTTATTTAAGTATGTTAATAAAGGAAATAATCGTGTCACCGCAACTTTCTCTCAAAGTGTAAATAAGGAAGACTCGAGGGTTGCTGATGAAATAAATATGTATTATGATTGGCGATACATATCACCATGTGAAGCTGCTTGGAGAATTTTTAAATTCCCAATACACCATAGAGAACCATATGTAGAAAGGCTATCATTTCACCAACCGAATTATCAAAATGTCATCTTTTCAGATGATGATCCAATTGATGCAGTTGTGAATAGACCAACCGAAAAGGAATCTATGTTTTTAAGCTGGTTTGAAGCAAATAAGGCATTTTATGAAGCAAGAGAATTAACTTACGCAGAATTCCCTCTTAAGTTTGTTTGGAAAAAAAATGAAAAGATGGAAAACAAGAAGAACATCTGCATTTTCTATTGGAAAATTTTTCTTTGTTCCACCTGGTTCTGGCGATCAATATTATCTTAGATTGTTGGTGAATGTCATTAAAGGTTCAAAATCCTATGAAGATCTAAAAAAAATAAACGGTCGTGATCATGAGACTTTTAGGGATGCATGTTATGCTCTGGGTTTATTAGGTAATTGGGGAATGCCATCACATCTTAGAAAATTATTTACTATGCTACTTTTATCAAATTCAATGTCACGTCCAGAAAGTTTTTGGCAAGCAACATGGCATTTACTATCAGAAGATATCCTTCGTGATAGAACAATTTTGGATAACCCAGGTACTCAAATAATGCTTCCAATTTCAAGTTATCACACTGTATTGTGACGACCTAAAGGGTCATCACCTATGTTATTACCTATTTCGTACTTTCGAGGCCTTCAAAACCTCATTTGTTGTTGCCTCGATTTGTGTGCACAGTCTGGGCGCGTAACTATAGTCTATGTTAGCTTAGAAGATCATGCCTAGTTGTCTGTATTGCCTATTTGCTTAAATTGCCTTAATTGCACTACGTGAAGCATGTTAGATTAGAATTACTTGTTCCTTTGTATTTATGCACTCTAATTATGAACGTCTTCTTGTTATGGCTGCATATTTACTTTGGACTACGGGACGTTATCTTGGGAGATCGCCCTGCATATTTACTTTGGGACTACGGGACGTTATCCTGGGAGATCCCCCTGCATATTTACTTTGGGACTACAGGATGTTATCCCCGCAGATCCCCCCTGCACAGATGATGATCCTTCGGTTATTCATATGATGGACTACGAGACGATATCCCGGGAGATCCACTAGACAGTCGAGAAAAGGACTACAGGACGGTATCCTGGGAGATCCTCGTTGGTACCATTGTTATTGAGTTGTTCATACCTCGTGTTTACTCTTTTGTTGTGTTCGCCATTTCCTTGTTTGACCTGTCTTATTTCATACTCTGTAGGGCCCTGGTCTTCCTCGTCACTACCCGACCGAGGTTAGGCTTGGCACTTACTAAGTACCGCTGTGGTGTACTCATGCCCTTCCTGCGCATGTTTTTCATGTGCAGATCCAGGTAACTCCACTCAGGCACACTATCCCCGAGGTTGAGAGATACATCAGAGACTTCGAGGTACATCTGTCGCGTCCGCAGACCAGGAGTCTCTATCTTATACCAGCTTTTGTGAAAATTTTATCCTCCCTTATAGTTGTATAGACATTCTGGAGTTAGAGCAGTGTATTATATTCTGTTAGCCTATGGTTCCCGTGAGTTTCCGGGTTTTGGGGTGATATTGTAGACTCCCATATTATTTTTGGGTTGTATATGCCAAGCGGCATTTATTTACAGTCCTTCTTTTAGATTTGTTCCATTTTTACTTATTTATTCCGCGATTTGTGTTGATATTCCGCATTGCTAGGCTTACCTAGTTATAGAGACTAGGTACCGTCACGACATGTTCACGGAGGGCGAACTGGGGTCGTGACATGTATTTCTAAATTGTGAATGATTTGCATAACAACATTTATTAATTTAATATGTTAGTACTTCATTCAATTTAATATGATGGCAATTTTCTTGACTTTTTTCCCCTATTTACTTCGAAATGAATCCCAAGACTATAGATTCTAAAAATATGTTTAGTTATGTCTATTTTTTCTATAGTGTTACGTTTTTATTATAGGTATAAGTACGGACGAATGCATTTACTAGACATAAATAATAATAGACATTTAATACTTTGTATATTCCATTACAATTGGTAACATCTAATCATCAGTACTTATGCATGCATTGTCCACTTTAATTGAGAAAGTTTTGACTTGTTAATATTGGAAATCAAATATGTCTTTCTTGATATATTAGGTATAACAAAATACATCTTTACGTATTTGTAGTTTTTTATCAAAAAAAATGAACCATATGGTTTGGACTATCAAATTCCTTCAATTATGATAAAACTATATAGCCTTAAGGTTTATTTGAACGTTATTTTACATATTACTTTTATGTTTATCCTATTATTCATTTCATGTAGCTCAAATAAACTTTAATTTATTTAATTATTATATATTTTATGTTATTTCAAAAGCTGATCTCACAAATGATGAATTGAAAAATCGTTGTTTGTAAAAGCTGGAACACTTTTTAGAAGGATGTGGAAGAAGTTTCAGGATTTTCAAACTATGCCAAGGCATGTTTATAGTGCGGAAGAAGTTGACAACAGTAACAGATTAATTCGTGATGAATTGCATTATAATAGACGCGCACTGGCGGAGGAACATGAACAATTATTAACAGACGCGCACCGATGATGCATTGCAATTGTTTTGAAGCTCTTGATAAAATTCTAAGAGATATTCTTAGACTCGAAGATGGATCTAATTTATAACGACCATTTGGAGGTAAAACAGTTGTTCTTGATGGTGACTTCAGACAAATATTACATGTCATCCCAAAAGGTAGTAGGCAAGATATTGTTAATGCTTCTCTCAATTCTTCTTATTTATGGCCTTATTGTCAACTTTTAACACTAAGAAAGAATATGAGATTGCAAGGTCATGAAATAGGGCCCCATGTGGATGAGTTGAGAGAATTTTCAGATTGCATTTTGGCAATTGGTCATCAGTTGAGAGAATTGTGTAATGGAACAAGGTTGATCATAACTAAACTTGGAAATCAAGTTATTGAAGTCAAGGTTCTATCAGGACATATGGCTGGACAGAAAGTGTTTATTACTTCTGCCATGACAATCAATAAAAGTCAAGGACAATCATTGTCTCATGTGGGATTAAGGTTTTTACAGCTTTGTGTGTCCTGACTAAAAAAATCAAATCTCTCTGCAGACACATAAAAATCACCTTCCGTTTATTCCGTTTGAAAGAAGACTGCTGCAGCAACAATATCCACAAAAACCAGGTCCAAATTCTTTGTATATTTAAACAGACATTCTTTTCAACTTAGTTATGAAGTTATGTCGTTTTGCTTTTTACAGCTTTGCACGCATTGAAAGAAAATTCAAATCACACTACTGTCATGTCCAAAACGTGAACCGTTTGTGTCCTTAAATACATTACTTCCAGAACTACATAATATACGAAAGTTAGGTCCAGATTATTCGTATATTGGTACAGATATGCTATTGAATTCAATTTTAAATTTCAGGTTTTCCGCTTATGACAGTTTTGCGCGTCAAGACTAAAAAAATTATATCTGTCTGCAGACACGTCAAAACCAGAATCTGCTTGTGCCGTTGTAAAGATGACTTCTGGAGCTACTATATATACAAACTTCAAGTCCAGATTCTCTGTAATGTTATACGTATAGTCTTCTAAACTTAGTTATGAAGTTATGTCGTTTTGCTTTTCACGGCTTTGAACGCGTTGAAAAAGAAAATTCATATCCCACTACTGTCATGTCGAAAACGTGAACCGTTTCCGCCCGTAAACAAATTACTTCTGGAAATACATAATATATGAAAGTTAGGTCCAGATTCATCGTATATTTGTACAGATACGCTTTTGAATTCAATTGTAATTCAAGTTTTCTGCTTTTCACACCTTTGCTCGTCCAGACTAAAAAAATTGTATCTCTCTGCAGACACGTTGAAACCGGGATCCGCTTGTGCCGTAAGAAAGATGACTTCTGGAGCTACTATAAATACAAAGTTCAAGTCCAGATTCTTTGTAAGTTTATACATATACTCTTTTAAACTTAGTTATGAAGTTCTGTCATTTTACTTTTCACAACTTTGCACACGTTGAAAAATAAATTCATATCTCCCTACGGTAATGTCGAAAACGCGAACCGTGTGTGCCCTTAAATAAATTACTCCTGGAACTACATAATTTACGAAGTCTAGGGCCATATTATTCGTATATTTGTACAAATACACTATTGAATTCGGTTGTAAATTTCAGGTTTTCCGCTTTTCACAGCTTTGCGCGTCAGGACTAAAAAAATCATATCTCACTGCAGACACGTCAAAACCACGTTCTGTTTGTGCCATTGGAAAGAAGACTTCTGGAGCTACTATATCTACCCAACTCAGGTCCAATTCTTTGTATATTTATGCATATAGTCTTTTAAACTTAGTTATGAAGTTCTGTCATTTTGCTTTTCACAGCTTTGCATGCGTTGAAAAGAAAATTCATATCTCACTACTGTCATGTCAAAAAGGAGAACCGTTTAAGCCCGTAAATAAATTACTTCTGGAACTACATAATGTACGAAATTTAGGTCCATATTATTCGTATACTAGTACAGATACACTATTGAATTCAGTAGTAAATTTCTGGTTTTCCGCTTTTCAAAGCTTTCCGCATCAAGACTAAAAAATTTATATTTGTCTGCGGACACGTTGAAACCAGGATCCGCTTGTGCCGTTTGAAAAACAACTTCTGGAGCTACTATAAATACAAACTTCAAGTCCAGATTCTTTGTAAGTTTATACATTTACTCTTTTAAACTTAGTTATGAAGTTCTGTCGTTTTACGTTTCACAGCTTTGCACGCGTTGAAAAAAAAACTCATATCTTGCTACTGTCATGTCAAAAACACGAACCGTTTGTGCATGTAAATACATTACTTCTGGAAATACATAATATACGAAAGTTAGGTCCAGATTCATTGTATATTTGTATAGATACACTTTTGAATTCAATTGTAAATTTCAGGTTTTCTGCTTTTCACAGCTTTGCGCGTCCAAACTAAAAAAGTTATATCTCTCTGCAGACACGTTGAAAGCAGGATCTGTTTGTGCCGTTGGAAAGATGACTTCTAGAGCCACTATACATACAAAATTCAAGTCCATATTCTTTGTAAGTTTATACATATACTCTTTTAAACTTAGTTATGAAGTTCTGTTGTTTTGCTTTTCACATCTTTGCATGTGTTGAAAAAACAAATTCATATCTCACTACTGTCATGCCGAAAACGCGAACCATTTGTGCCCTTAAGTTAATTACTTCTGGAACAACATAATATACGAAAGTTAGGTCCGGATTATTCGTATTTGTACAGATATGTGATTTNTGGAGACACGTTGAAAAGAGGATCCGCTTGTGCCGTTAGAAAGACGACTTCTGGAGCTACTATAAATGCAAAGTTCAAGTCCATATTCTTTGTAAGTTTATATAGATACTCTTTTAAACTTAGTTATGAAATTCTGTCGTTTTGCTTTTCACAGCTTTGCACGTGTTGAAAAAAAATTCATATATCACTACTGTCATGTCGAAAACGCGAACCGTTTGTGACCTTAAATAAATTAATCTGGAAGTACATAATATATGAAAGATAGGTCCAGATTATTTGTATATTTTTACAGAGATGCTATTGAATT
>ML314762.1:0-31820 GCA_005239505.1 Nicotiana paniculata | reverse complement strand
TGAAACCTAGTAATATGTACAATTACAGCTACACTTGATAATACCGTTCACTCCCCGGCAACGTTGCCAAAATTTGATCACGCTCGCCTATGTATAATAAAAGACTAAACGGGCGTTGCAAATATAATCTGGGGTATTAAGCCCAGAGTCGATCCCACTGGGAGTTAACGTATCAAGCAAGCTGTCAGAATACTAAACTGTCACTTGGTTTTGTTTGAACTACTACAACTGAANTTCAAACAACTACCTAAATATGCACTCTCTCTCAAGTAGATACATAATAAAAAGGAACAGCTAATTGATGGCCTTTCAATTAACTACAACAAGAACGTAATTGAACAAATAGAGATTAATCAACCAATAAGAACTATATTAATAACACAATGAGTTCATCCCCCAACGGGTTCCACCAAAACCCTAGATTAAAGAAATTAGCTAAACATGTTCAGAAGAATCAAATCCAAAATAACTTGCATATTAAACTACAAAGTAATGAATAAAAGCTGTACAAATCGATGTTTTACTTCTCTTCAATGGCTTCCTCTCCCCTGAATCCTCCTTCAAGTTGTGTTTTGGGGTCTATTTATATGTTTAGGACAAACCCTAAACGTGTAGGAGACTTCTATTCCAACCGGGAAACACTTAAACTCTTCAAAACTCGGAATTGACCGGACCTCGGGACCCAGGTGTTTGGGCTCAAACGCCCCCCTAACGCCAGGGTCAGTCTGGTTTTAGGGGCCAAACGCCCCACTAACACCAGGGACAGCCTGTCTTTAGGGGCCAAACGCCCGGGTGTTTCCTTTTCGACTCTTAAGCGTATTTTTGATGTATTTGCATCCATTTAGCTCGGTTTCCATATCCAATGCACCTACACATGAAATAAACTCCATTATGCACATACAAAGTGCATTTTTATCATTAATGCACATAAAATGTAAGGCATATAACGCGGAAAAATATCACATTTCTTGAATTCTTGTCGTGCGAATCTATTAATTCTGGAAACTAAACTTCTATTGTTTCATTATCTCACAGATGGTGAGGACATACGCTACCGGACAGGGCGATCATCCATCAGTGGGAACCGTGAGGGGTCGAGGCCGCAGTCAAGGCTGTGGTAGAGGTAGAGGTGCAGCCCGCGCAGCTGCCAGGGCGCTACCCATAGTCCCGCCTATTGTTCCAGATCATGTCCCAGCCACGGATGCTCCAGTGGGACCAGCTCAGGCACCAGCTGTGCCTTTTGTTATTCCGGGTCTTCAGGAGACCTTGGCCCAGATTCTGACTGCATGCACCAGTCTTGCTCAGGCAGTCGCTATTTCTGCTTCAGCCGCTACTTCTCAGCGGGGGGAGGCACTCAGACCCCAGCTGCCCATACACCTGAGCAGTTTATTTAGGGGCTTCAGACCCCGAAGGCAGTTCCAGCTCAGCCGATTGCACCGACCCAGGATTTTGTGGTTCTAGTTATGGCTGACGACGAGCAGCGCAGGTTGGAGACATTTGATAGACTTCGGCCTCCGACTTTCAGTGGTGCTAAGGGAGAGGATGCCTAGGGTTTCTTAGACAAGTGTTAGAGGATTCTTCGTACGACAAGGATATTAGAGACCAGTGGGGTATTTTTTACTACCTTCCAGTTCTCAGGAGTTGCATTTACTTGGTGGGAGGCTTATGAGAGGCGTAGGCCCGTCGGTGCAACACCCCTTTCTTGGCAGTAGTTTTCCACTCTCTTCTTCGAGAAGTATGTTCCACAGTCCCGCAAAGAGGAGCTGCGCAGGCAGTTTGAGTAGCTGCGACAGGGTGATATTACGGTGTCGCAGTACGAGATGAGGTTTTCAAATCTTACCCGTCATGCTATTTGGTTAGTCCCTGCAAACATAAATAGGATTAGGAGATTTTTGGATGGCCTCTCGTATCAGCTTCATATTCTTATGACCACAGAGAGGGTATCAGGTGCTCCTTTCGAGCAAGTTATTGATATTACCCGAGAAATTGAGTCGGTTCGTCGCCAAGAGCGAGATGAGAAGGAGGCCAAGAGGCCTCGAGGATCTGGTAGTTTTGGTGGTGTCCCTTCGGGGGCAGTTCCTGCACAGCAGGGGTTGTCCATTCAGGCAGGCTCGGTCGGGCCGCTCAGGTTATCGTGGGGGATCCGCTAGGCGTGGTCCTTACAGTTCTCATCAGGGGAACCCATCATTCAGTGCTCTTCCGGCCCAGAGTTTATCTCGAGCACCATCGGTTCAAGACTCATCTATGCCTGACTCTTCCATAGGTTATCCAGGTGCTAGGGGTTCCCTTCGGTCCCCGTCTCCAGCACCGGGGAGTTGTTACGAGTGTGGAGAGTTTGGTCATATGAGGAGGCAATGTCCTCATTTTCTTGGGGGTCCATCTCAGCAGAGGGGTCAGCCCTCGACATCAGCTCCAGTTACTTCACCACCCGCCAGGCTATGAGGGGTGGGGGTCAAGCAGCTAGGGGTCGCCCTAGAGGGGGAGGTTGATCCCGTGGAGGTTAGCCCCGTTTTATGCACTTTCAGTCAGATCAGATGCTATGGCCTCAGATGCAATGATTACAGGTGTTGTTTCAGTTTGTCACTGAGATGCTTTAGTCTTATTTGATCCTGGTTCCACGTATTCCTATGTTTCATCATATTTTTCCCACTTTCTGGATATGCCCCGCGAGTCCTTCGTCACATCTGTTCATGTGTCAACTCCGATGGGCGATACTATTATTTTGGACCGAGTGTATCGGTCATGTGTGATATCTATTGGGGATCTAGAGACTCGAGTGGATTTGTTATTGCTTAGCCTGGTGGACTTTGATGTGATATTGGGAATGAATTGGCTATCTCTGTGTCATGATGTTCTAGATTGTCAAGCTAAGGCCGTGACCTTAGCGATGCCGGGATGTCCGAGAGTCGAGTGGAGAGGTTCTATTGATTATGTGCCTATTAGGGTGATTTCATACCTGAAGGCTCAGCGTATGGTAGAGAAATGATGTATGTCTTATTTGGTTTTTGTGAGGGATGTCAGTGCTGAGACTCCCACTGTAGATTTTGTTCCTGTAGTCCGTGAGTATCCGGATGTGTTTCCTGCTGATCTGCCAAGCATGCTTCCCGACAGGGATATTGATTTTGGCATTGAGCTGGTGCCAGTCACTCAGCCTATTTCTGTTCCACCATATCGTATGGCACCGGCGGAGTTGAAGGAATTGAAAGAGCAGCTTCAGGAACTCCTAGAAAAAGGGTTCATCCGGCCTAGTGTGCCACCTTGGGGTGCACCGGTGTTGTTCGTGAAGAAGAAGTATGGTTCCATGAGAATGTGTATTGACTATAGGTAGCTGAACAAGGTTACAGTCAAGAATAAGTATCCTCTGCCTCGCATTGATGATTAGTTTGACCAGCTTCAGGGAGGTAGGGTGTTCTCTAAGATTGACTTGAGATCAGGGTGCCATCAGCTGAAGATTCGAGATTCAGATGTTTCCAAGATGACTTTCAGGACCCGTTATGGCCACTATGAGTTCTTGATGATGTCTTTCGGGCTGACCAATGCCCCAGCAGTGTTCATGCGTTTGATGAACAACGTATTTCAGCCATATTGGATTCCTTTGTTATTGTGTTCATTGATGACATCCTGGTGTATTCTCGTAGCCAGGAGGAGCATGCTCAGCATTTGAGGGTTGTATTGCAGAGATTGAGGGAGGAGAAGATTTATGCAAAGTTCTCCAAGTGTGAGTTTTGTCTTGGCTCAGTAGCTTTCTTGGCATACGTGGTGTCCAGCGAGGGTATTCAGGTTGATCCGAAGAAGATAGAGGCAGTGCAGAGTTGGCCCAAACCGTCCTCAGCTACAAATATTAGGAGCTTCCTTGGTTTGGCGGGATATTACCGTCTCTTTGTGGATGGGTTTTCTTCTATTGCTTCACCCTTGACCAAATTGACTCAGAAGGGTGCTCTGTTCAGGTGGTCAGACGAGTGTGAAGAGAACTTCCAGATGCTCAAGACGGCTTTGACCTCAGCTCCAATGTTAGTATTTCTATCAGCTTCAGGTTCTTATACCGTGTATTGTGATGCCTCGGGGATAGGCATTGGTTGTGTTTTATTGCAGGAGGGTAGGGTGATTGCCTACGCGTCGCGCCGGTTGAAGACTCATGAGAAGAATTACCAGGTGCATGATCTCGAGCTAGTAGCCATTGTTCACGCCTTGAATATTTGGCGTCATTATTTTTATGGGGTTCATTGTGAGGTTTTTACTGATCACCATAGCCTGTAGCACTTGTTTAAACAGAAGTATCTGAATTTGCGTTAGAGGAGATGGTTGGAGCTTCTCAAGGACTATGATATCACTATTCTATACCATCTGGGGAAGTCTAATGTAGTGGTCGATGCCTTGAGTCATCGAGCAGAGAGTTTGGGGAGTCTAGCATATCTTCCAGCAACTGAGAGACCATTAGCACTTGATGTTCAGGCCTTAGCAGGCCAGTTGGTGAGGTTAGATCTATCGGAGCCCCGTCGGGTATTGGCTTGTGTAGCCTCCAAGTCTTCTCTTTATGACCGTATCAGAGAGCGACATTATGATGACCCCCACTTGCTAGTTCTTCAGGTTAGGGTCTGGCGAGGTGATGGCAGGGATGTAGTTATCGGTGATGATGGTGTTATGAGGATGCAGGGTCGGATATATGTGCATAATGTAGATGGACTCTGGGAGTTGATTCTTGAGGAGGCCCACAACCCGCGGTATTCCATCCATCCGGGTGCCGCGAAGATGTATCAAGATCTGAGGCAGCATTATTAGTGGAGGCGGATGAAAAAGGATATTGTTGGATTTGTAGCTTGGTGTCTCAACTGCCAGCAGGTCAAGTACGAGCACCAAAGACCCGGTGGATTGCATCAGAGTTTGGTTATTCCTGAGTGGAAGTGGGAGGGGATCACCATGGACTTTGTAGTTGGACTCCTACGGACTTCAAGGAGGTTTGATGCTATTTGGGTTATTGTGGATCAGTTGACTAAGGCTGCTCACTTCGTTCCTGTTGGTACTACTTATTCTTCAGAGCAGCTAGCTGACATTTATATCAGGGAGATTGTTCGGTTGCATGGTGTCCCAGTTTCCATCATCTCCGATAGAGGTACTCAGTTCACATCGCAGTTCTAGAGGTCCGTGCAGAGAGAGTTGGGTACTCAGGTTGAGTTGAGCACGTCTTTTCACCCTCAGACGGACGGGAAGTCCGAGCACACTATTCAGATTCCAGAGGACATGTTGCGCACTTGTATTATTGACTCTAGGGGTTCATGGGACCAGTTTCTGCCACTCGGGGAGTTTGCATATAATAATAGTTATTAGTCGAGTATTCAGATGGCTCCATATGAGGCTTTGTATGGGAGGAGGTGTAGATCTCCGGTTGGTTGATTTAAGCCGGGTGAAGCCAGACTCTTGGGTACGGATCTGATTCAGGAAGCTTTAGTTAATGTGAAGTTGATTCAGGAGCGGCTTCGCACGGCGCAGTCGAGGAAGAATAGTTATGCGGACCGGAAGGTCCGGGATGTATCTTTCATGGATGGGGAGAAGGTCCTGCTGAAGGTGTCACCCATGAAGGGTGTTATGCGGTTTGGGAAGAGGGGCAAGTTGAGTCCCCGTTTTATTGGGCCTTTTGAGGTGCTTCAGAGGGTTGGAGAATTGGCTTATCGACTTGACTTGCCACCTATCTTGTCGAGTGTGCATTCAGTATTTCATGTTTCCATGCTTCGGAGGTATATTGGTGACCCGTCTCATGTTTTGGACTTCCGTTCGGTGCAACTAGAGGGTGATATCTCTTATGAGGTGGAGCTAGTAGCTATTTTGGGTCGTCAGGTCAGAAGGTTGAGGTCTAAGGATATAGCTTCAGTGAAGATGCAATGGAGAGGTTAGCCAGTGAAGGAGGCCACCTAGGAGACCAAGCGGGAGATGCAGAGCAGATATCCCCACCTATTTGAGACTCCAGGTATGTTTCTAGACCTGTTCGAGGACGAGCGTTTGTTTAAGAGGGGGAGAATGTAACGACTCAGCCAGTCGTTCCGAGAGTTTAGCCCTATTTTTCCCATTTCTGCTTCATTCTTGTTTGGTTCAACTCTTTTTTGTTGCGTTGGGTTGATTGATTCGGGTCCGGAATGGTTGGAGAGAGAAATGAGACACTTAGTCTCTTTGATTAGTGATTTAGTTGGAAAAGTCAACCGGAAGTTGACTTATAGGTAGTTGATCTCGGAATGTGGTTTTTGTGGCTCGGATAGATTCATTAGGTTATTTGGGACTTAGGAGTGTGTTCGGAATGTCATTCGGAGGTCCGAAGTAGAATTAGGCTTGAATTGGTGAAATTGGATTTTTGGCGATTTTCGATAGGCAATGGAAAATTACCTATCGAGATTGGAATGAAATTTTGAAAGTTGGAACAGGTTCGTAGTGTCATTTGGGATGCGTGTGCAAATTTTCAGGTCATTCGGACATGGTTTGGGTGGTTTCGGCATCGTTGGCGAATTTATGAAGTTTAGAAATCCTTAGGCTTGAATTTGGATTTGATTTGGTATTTTGATGTTATTTTGAGTGTTCTGAGGGTTCGACTAGGTTGGTATATTGATATATGACTTGTTGGTACTTTTGGTTGAGGCCCCGAGGGGTTCGGGATTGATTTCGAATGATCTTTGAAGGTTGAAAGTTGGAAAAATGCAGAAAATGGCTGCTGGTGCAGGCCTTCTGGTGTGGCCGCACCTGCGGACGGGGAGCCTCAGGTGCAGATGCGGAAGACCTTGCGCAGATGCGAAAAATTGGAGCCTGTCCTGGAGCGCAGGTGCGGAGGTTGGCTCGCACCTGCGGGCTCGCAGGTGCGTGTAGAAGGCCGCAGATGCGGATTTTGAGTTTAAGTGAGAATCCACACCTGCAAGGGATTTTCTGCAGGTGCGGTGCCGTAGGTGCGTGCATGGGGTCGCAGGTGCGAGATTGCTGCACAGAACCTATATAAGGTTGCCTTTGCGTATTTTCACTCATTTCTTCATCATTTTTGACGGATTTTGGAGCTTAGAGCTGGGATTTCAAGGGGGAATCAAGTGTATTCAGTGAGGTAAACTACATGGACCTTGTATCTTGTGTTTATGTCGATTATTCCATTGTTTAATCATGTTTTAGTGGAGAAATTTGGAAGATTATGGCTTGAAATTTGAGAGTATATATTTGGGATTTGAGGGGCCATTTGAGGTCCAATTTTGATTCATTTGGGATGTATAAACTCGTGGGAGCGTAAGGATTTTAGTTTTGTGATTTTTATCAGAATCCGAGACGTGGGCCCGGGGGTTGGGTTTGGCTAATTTCAGAATTTTTTATGTAAATTGGATATTTTCGAGTGGAATCTATCCCTTTAGAATATTTTGATGATATGAATCTGTTTTGAATAGATTCGGAGCACGTTAAGGCCGAGTCGAGGGGCAAAGGCATCGCGGAGTATTTTTCTTCCGGTTTGAGGTAAGTAACGAACGTAAATTTAGACCTAAGGGTATGAAACCCCGGTATTTCGTATTGCTTTGATAAATGAGGTGACGCACATGCTAGGTGACGGCCGTGTGGGCGTGCACCGGTAGAGATTGTGACTTGGTTCGTCCCGCAACGACTATTAAGCCACGTGTTTGATTTGAAATCATATGACATTCCATATTTTAGAGATTTATACTATATTTTGGGCTGTATGCTATGTTTGGGGCCTTGTGCCGACCTGTTTGGACCCTTAGGGGTGGTTTACTACTATTCTCACACGGTTTTTGATAGAAAATATAATCTCAGTCATGGTTTATACTTGTTTATTATTCATTCTTTTTTATCACCATGTTTTCAAACAAATGAAAGATATTTTGGGCTGAGTCCCCATGATTTGTGGTGAGTTGCCTGAGTGGCTTGTGTGGGTGATGACTCAGCGAGGCCGAGAGCCGGATTGTGAGGATAGTGATGGTTAGGGCTGCACGCCGCAACATCATATATATATATATATATATATATATATTGGATTGAGATGCACGCCGCAGCGATATAGCGCTTGGGCTGAAGGAGCCCCTCCGGAGTCTGTACACCCCCAGTGAGCACAGTCGACTATTTATGGATTGGGCTGCACGCCGCAGTGGTTATTATATGGTACCTATTGAGCGTGAGTGCTAATTGACAAGAGATGATTCACGAGTGACTGAGAGGCTTGGCCGAGAGGCTTTATTTGTGAGTGACACTCTGCCCGAGGGGCTTATTTGCTATGAACTACTGTTTTCACTCTTCTTTACATTTTTGCCTCTAAACGATAAATGTTGAACCAATGTTTTATATGAGATTTGGAAAGGAAAAACTGGAGTTTTTATGGAACTTTTGGAACGTAGATTCCTGACTTGATTATTGATTTCTACTAATATTTCTTATATGATTTGTACATGATTTTAAAAGTTCGTCACTGCACTCAAGTCCTTATTTATATTTGTTACCTACTGAGTTGGTGTACCCACGTTACTCCCTGCACCTTGTGTGCAGATCCAGGTGCCCGGATCGAGTGAGATTCGATGTATCATCAGTGGAGCAGTTGTCGGAGACTGTGAGGTAGCTGCACAGCGTTCGCAGCCCCACCCTTCTCCTTCTCATTTTTGTCGCTATTTACATTTTTCTAGATTTGTTGTATTAAGGAAAAATCGTGTCAGATTATGTGTTCCATTAGATGCTCATGATTGTTGACTCCGGGTTTTGGGGATTTTATAGAGATGTTTTTCATTGATTATCCGCAATTGTGAAATACTAAATGTGTAAGATTATGATAATTTGCGTTATTGTCTTTAATGGGAAGTTCCTTGTATTATGTTCAGCAAATTGGCTAGCCTAGTACCACGATAGGCGCCATCACGGCCAGTGTAGATTTGGGGTCGTGACATTTTTTTAGTTAATTTACTAAAACGTCAGACTAAACATGCTTAAATTTTTTAGTTCATTTGTTATAACTTCAGACTAAACATGCTTAATTTTTTTAGTTCATTTGCTAAAACTTTCGACTAAACATGCTTAACCTTTTGTCTTGCAGTATGTAATTTTCTAATGAGTTTTTGCTAATGCATGCTGAAGTTATTTAGTTTATTTGCTAAAACTTCACACCAAAACATTCTGAAGTGTCCTGCAGTCTACAGTTTTGTCATGAGTTTTATCCAAAACTTTAATCTAAACAAGCTGAAGCTTTTTAGTTCATTTTCTAAGACTTCAGACTAAACATGCTTAAGTTTTTGTCTTGCAGTATGTAATTTTCTAATGAGTTTTTTCTAATGCATGCTGAAGTTATTTAGTTCATTTGATAAAACTTCATACCAAAACATGTTGAAGTTTTGTCCTGCAGTCTACAGTTTTGTCAATAGTCTTTTATTAAAGAAAGACAAAATCATCTTTTTAAAATGCTTTTAACAAAAAATGGGTACGGATGCAAACAGAAAAACAAACGGGTATAAGTTAAAAAGGGGCGACCAAGTAGGGCGCCCCATGCAATTTTTACATTTGTGTTTCGTTTTTATTTTGAAACTAAATATGGGCTTAAGATTAGTTCTTCAACGGTTCAGTAGTAAAATGCTACTCTCTCCGGTCCATAATAAGTCTTTTTTTTTTTTTGGCTTTTTTTGTGGTCCAAAATAATTGATTTTTTCAGATTTCAAGAATTAATTAATTATTTTTCCTACATTACCCTTGGAATAAATAATGTTGGAGTATGTGTTAGGAGTGTTTATGTGAAGAGATAGTAAAGCTTAATATTTCATTGCTAATTAATGTTAAAAGGTGAATTTTTTAATATGTGTGAAAAACCCAAAAATTCACTTATTTTGGTCCAGAGTAAAGAGAATTTTACACTACAAGAAATTAGATCAAGATTTTCTTTTCACTTTTATCCAGTTTATATGGTTAAAAAGAACATTCTTTTACATTTGATTTTTGCAGCTATTCAAAAAGGGATCTTTACATAAATAGCCTGTCATATTTAATGTTTACTTTTTCTAGTTATATACATAAATTATACATTATTTACACATAATATACACATATAATATATAAGTTAAGCATAATTATACCAACACCAACTATTTTTAGTTTAAGCAGTTGTGTAAGTTATTATTTGGGTTAATTCTTCATTTAAAATAACTCTGATAGAAACTAAAGAAGCTTAAGTTAGCTGACATTATTTTTTGTGATATAGATATAAAAAGGTTTTGAAATTCTAAGAGTTTTAGTATATTTGTTAAAAACTTTTTGATCTAAACTCAGAATAATATTCAATTCAAATGGGCCAAAAGTCTCAGCTAGAAGACATCTTTGGCCATTTAAATATGGAATTTTTATATTCCTATACACTATATGAAACTATATTACCCTCCATACTCAAGTTTTAATATAACTACATATTATATATTCAATTATCATTTATGTACATTTTAAGACAATTAATGATAGGAATTAGTGTTCTAAAATCACTATAATGTATCTTCCACTCCCCCCACGTTTCTCTCTCCACATCCACCCCGACCTCCCCCAAGTTTCATGCACTCAAAGATGATTCTCTCTCCGCAAACTTCATAATCCCTCCATTAACGCCTATTTACTCTCTTCTTTAAAAAGCATTCTAAATTTTTACTCTCTTCTTCAAAAAATCACCTCCATTAACGTCTGTGCTTTGCTTGATTTTTAGTGAAGAAAAAAATAGCTTCAAAGATCAGCCCTAAAAAAGATAAAGGAGTCGATATTCCTACATTTGATTTGGGTGTTTTCTCAGAGAATTCACCCAAACAGGTTTCAAATCATCTCATGCAAAAGAAGAGAACAAGCCCATGATTTTCCCTGTCAAATCTGCAAAAAGGAAAGGCAAAGAGATTGCTTTCAATGATGATTTCGTCGAAGAAGAAGCTGTCATTAAAGGTGCAAAAAGAGTTAGAGTGTCTCCTAATGTAAAACCTTCAAAAAAAAAAAAAAGTTCAAAAATCTTCTAAAACTGTTCCCCAACAGTCTTTGGTGAAGGTAAAAATTTAGTTGTTTCAACAATATATTTTTTTTAAAGCTAAAACTTTGTTCTCATTCTTATGAATCAACATAATTTTTGTTTTTGTAGTTATAGAAATTTTGTCTACATTGTGTAGATTTATATCTCATAGAATTCTTCCTCTATCCTTCAGACAAAGACAATGCAGGGTTGATAAACCATTTTAGATTCTATTTGGTGGACTCAGGATAGTATGCGAACTACGCATAGGGTAGTGAATCTTATACACAATTGCTTAAGTATGTTAGGCACAAGCTCAACCCTTCTGTTCATTTTTATGTTATTCGAGGCTTTGCACTGGCTATGCAAACATAGTTGTATGAGTGTTGATCTACTGTCAACACTGATATAGCTACAAGGGTTGCTAATTCTACCTCTTGCATACTTAGCTGGTCAGCTAGTAAGGACAAGATATGGTTATCTGCAATTGAAGATAAAATGATCAAACCAACATGGATCAAGGTAAATTGTTTTCACTTATGCGTAGACAATCTAATACAAATTATCTACAACTTTAATACATATTATGTCTAAGTCACTCTCATTTCTATTTTTCACTCAGTTCACCAATATAATTGAATCACTAGAAAAGCTTTCAAGAATGAATTTTCCAGATAAATTTGAATACATCATTGAAGAAGTTGAAACCAAGGCCGAGCATCCGATAGATGCTGCATCTCCATCCGGACACAATCAGGCAATTGGAATAGATGATAAGAAAGATATTCTGAAACCAATAAAAAAATTAAGAAAAGATGTTGACAAGGTAATATATATACATGATCCTAGATGGTTTCTTTAATTTATGTTATGTAAATTATTTCGTTAACTTTATATATTTTAATATGTAGGTTGGTTAAAATCTTGGATCTTTCAAGAAAGATGTTTTTGAAGAACTAGGTAGCATTCGACTGCTACTCAATGACTCAATCAAGGTTGTTTTGCAGGTGATAAGCAGTCAAAAGAATGGCATCGATTCCAAGGTTTCATTTCAAATATATTCATTTTACACAATAGTTTTTATCACGTTTAAGTTTATATTATCGTTCATAAAGAATATAACCTAACAAATTAAATGCTTGCAGTTTGCTAGGAGTTCTACAAAAAATGATGAGCACTCCAAATAAAGAACAATCAACACTTTCTTGGCAGTAGTTATAAACCAGTGCATGCCAGCAACAGTAAAACAGGTATCTACAATATATCTACACATATCTACAATATATCTACATATGATTACAATATATCTACATATATATACATATCTATATTATGCCTACGATATATACATATATATATATATATATATATATATATATATACATACACACACACATATCTACATTATGTTTATAATATATCTACCTATAGCCTAAATTTGTATCAATTAATCTGCATTATATTTCCAATGGTTTTCTTAGATACAGGGCACATGAATGGTATAGAAATTGAGGAGAATGTTCATGTACGTGTCGATTTATCTTCCCAATTTGAAGGGGGCATTTGATGAAGAGAATGCAGGTATGATTTAGTACATGTTATCATCACATTTCACAATACATTTTGCATATCAGATGCATGAAAATATTTCAACAAATTTACTAAATTTAAACTACAATTTGTATGCGATGATGTTAACGTTTAGTACAAATTATCTAAAATTTAATTAAGTTAAACATATTTACTATAACAGTGAAGGAAGCTATGCCTGCAGAATCTCCAAAACAGGAAGCTACAATAAGCATTCCAGGAGAATAGAAGAATGAGGAGAAGGATACAAAAATGCAATCTCCCATTCAAGAAGAGAATGTTATACAAGAAGGAGATGATTGCTGTGAAGAAGGAGGTGAACCAGCCGACTACGTTAATATAGGTGATTCGAACAACGACTCCAAATCTGAGAAAAGGGAAGTTACACTTGATAAATTTTGAACTGCTAGAGAACTTCTCCCAGATTGTTAAGTTCAGCGAGCTTAACGAAGATGAAACAACTCCTGTGCATCAAGGAAGAACAAGGCAGCCTGGAAAGCATGCCCGATCCCCCTTTCTCCCTTTTTACAGTTCAGGTGGGAGCACTTCTATTGGACCTCCAATTTTCCTCGTCAAGCTTCCATTTACTGGTGTTATTGGAGAAGATATTGATCCTGACTTATTGGAAGAATTCAACAAGTGGTTATACCTTGGTGCCAATACAATTTCAAAGAGATTAGTTTATACAATTTATTCATATTTTCGAGTGCATTCATCTTTTGGATTTCCACTTGAATCTACATATTTATTGTAATTTCTATGTGTTTAAATAGGTGGACGGCGCCTTATTCTGTAAAAGATAACCAGACCGTAGTATGATCTTGGAGTGGAGAAAGTTGATAAAAAGGAGTGATTTTATACCTTGACACATCCCGGGCAAGTCCTCAACGACTCGGTAAATACATACCCTATCAGAATTTAATGACTAGCTGTTCATCTCCAGATTTTGTAGTTTTTTTTGTATATATACTATAGTTAAATTGTAGGAAGCATTGAGAAATAATGATTTCTCTTTTTCTGCAGCACATTTATGTTATTTATACTATTTTAGAAAGATAGGAAAGTATGGTCCTCAAAACAAGATATGATTTACAACCACTGATTGTATGTTCAAGACTAGAATTGAACAAATTTATCAGAGGTACATCAACGCTCCTGCCGAAAAGAAGTTTGTTGTTGTCAAACCCCAGAACGTCGTATCAGAATACATATTGGGGTACAGGTTACTCGCAAATGTTGCATGGGATCAAGTTGATTTTGTGATTATTCCCATAAACATTGTAGAAAAATTTCATTGGTTGTTAGCTATGTTTGGCATTACCGATATGGTTCTATATGTTTATGATTCTATGGTCTCTTCATGAAATCACAACGTTGTTGAATCTGTTGTCAACAAGTTTGATGTTATGATCCCCCTATACTTGTCATCCAGTGGTTGGTCGGTGAGATACCCCAGCAAAAAGAGGGATCACTGTATGAAAAAGCTTTTTTCCTTCTATATATTTAACAGTTTTTTTTCACACTGAATGCTAAATATTTTCCCCAATTTCTTTTTGCAGTGACTGGTGTATATGTTGTGGCATTTGCAGAATATGTCAGCATTGGAGAGATAGCAGTTTCAAAAGAAGACCTTTCTGATATTGGTCAATATCATAGATACTATGGAGCGCTACTTTGGGATTATGCTAGAAAGAAGCAAGATACAGGTGTAATTAGTGAGAGCGAGGTGACTGGCAGATTAGCAAGAAGAAAAGGTGCACAATGTGAACGAGAGAACACAAGTCCGTAAGAAGAATAATTAGTTTCCCTTTTCTGTAGGAAAATTGTAGTTAAATTGTTTAGTTGTAGTTATTTTTTATAGTAAAGTTGTAGACAAATTTTTATCTAAGAAAAATTCAGTTGAAGTTTAATTGTAGCAGGTGTTACAGTTGTTTTACCCTATGTTTTGTTATTTTATCCAGGATACTACTACTTACAATAGGAAACATCTGTTTTTTTTTAATTGGTTGAAAGTTATTAGTACTTGATCTCATTATTGTTAGCATATAATTCCTTTACAACTTAACTACAATTGTGTATTATAGATACAAAACATACATAATCCAATCAAGTTATGAAAGTCTGAAATGAATACACTCAGTAATTAAACAAAACAAACACAAACCAACTGCATTAAGAGTTAAAAATATTTCATTATAGGAAACAACCTTTATTCAATTTATCAACACAATTATACCTCAATTATAATTCTCCTGAACACCTCAACATATTTTATCAAAAAATCTGGTGACTTTATCAAATTTTATTTCCTCTTGAGATCATTCTTGCAAGATCTTTTGTTATGCCCTTCTATTCCCTAGTTGCCACATGAAACTTTGTACTTCCTTGCATTTACTTCATCATATGATTTGTATGTTTGTTTTTGAGGTCTTCCTGATTGTCTTTTCCCGGTAGGTGGCATTACAACTTCTTCAGCTATATGTTGCGGCATATTCCATTTGCTTTCATCCGGCAGGGGGTCTACATGTATTTCATAAGTATGAAAAAGGCTCTCCCTCGTGTAATAAGGAGAACAATAGTTTTCATAAGACTGATTCTTGTGCGTTAAATCTGCCGAAGCATGTGCACAAGGAAGTTCATCAAGCTGGAATTTTTCACAACTACATCTCTTGTTTTGAAGACAAACAATATAGCACTTCACACTATCTATTACTGTATGGATATGATCTATTGAAGCCCTCACCTACAATTTCATTACAAACACACAACAACTTATCAGAAACATATACAAAATAACTATAATTATTCAACATTTTATCTACAATGACTGTATGTATTTTGTTTGATGGAATAATTGATCTGATGTTATTGGATATAGCTTACTCTCAGCTTCTGCGATAATTTCATGTTGTCCTCTAACTCTTTATTGTATTTTTTACCAAGGTATGTAAATGTACCCTTTGCTTTTAACAACTTTTCGTTAGTCCAACATTCAAGAAGAGTCCTCACGTACTCTAATAGTTCTACTATGGGAAACTCTCTTGAATCTCTTGTTACCTCATTCAATGAATCTACAATGTTTGATGTCATCGTCCAAGTTCTATTCACCGTAGCATGTACTCGAGACCATCTGTGATAGTCAATATCGTATAGGTATGCTTTAACACGCGTGTCGATCTCTTCAATCTTTGACATTCTTTCATTAAATTCATCAAGCGTGTATGATCGTGCTGTGGCAAAGTACAATTCGCTTAACTTTAGATGACCCTTCTTGAACTTTGACCTTTTATTTGTCCAAATATGCCACATGCAAGCATAATATGGCATGCTGGTATAGACAATAGATGTTGCCTTCAAGGTACTCTCATTCCAATTCGCAACAACACACATATTTATTTTTTCACCATATGCATGTTTGAATTGCTCAAAAACCACTTCATGATGCGTCATTTTCTGAATCAACAACAGCGTATGCCAGTGATAATATGCTACTTCTCATATGTGGCAAAAAAAAATTCAATTTTCACAATAAAGTTGTAGAGGAAAAAGATATATATACAAAAAACAAATTTACAACAATATTTCTACAATAAATCTACAATACCTGCTGCATCCATTATGCTAGATGTTAGCATTATTCCCATATATGCCATCAAGAAGGTCCCATCAACTACTACAACTGGCTTACAATATTTTCAGCCCTTGATTGACGTACTAAGTGTCGTGCCCCCTTTTTCTCGCGAAATCGGGCTTCGACGTTTTGGGACAACCCCTTTTTCGGGATGGGTTTGGAATTGGAAGATTCGTCACCTAACAAATTATGGTGCGTTAGGGAACCTAGAGCAATTAACTCATTTAACTAGTTTACATCACCAGAGATCAGGTAAGGGCTCAAATTACCTTGAGGTGAAGGTGTTAGGCACCCCTCGAGGTCCACAAAAGTGGGTCCCGGCTGAACTTAAATTAAGCGAATTAGTCTAAAAGGGGAGAATAAATTTGGACAAATACGATATTCAATCTATTTTAAACAGGGGTATATGGGGGGTCCTAAGTTTTTTAGCCTATAGGATCATTCCATGCAATATTTTGTAACTCCCTCAACTCGGGTGTTACTCATAGTATTAACGCATGTACTATCATCTCCTTACTACCCAATTACTATCTTTAAGTTGTTACTTAAGCGTTCTAGTAGTTTCTAGTTCGTTCCTTATACGTGCACTACCCGTCCCTTGCCTACGGCCCTGGAGGTATTAGGACCTCTATTTGGGATAGTTCTAGACCAACCTATGTTACTTAAAATGTAATCTAGGCGACAAACAAAAATAAATAGGACTTTCATATAAAGAACAAGTATGGGATCACATTGACCTCCATACATAGACAACAAAAGCACGCAATTAAATCAACAAGTTTTGTTAACCTTTAAGGTCCTATAGGCAGGATATCTATGCGAGAAAACAGAGTGCAAAGGCAGTTTTATTATTAAGGCGAGTATTAAAACCTGTTGTTTGCCTACTGATTTTATTCAGTATGAATCTGGGCACTTCAGACAATAATATATCACAATTATAAATCCATAATCATTATTAAGTCCTACAAATATATTGGCTAAGCGATTGGATTCAGAATCAATCGACAGAACCTTAAAGGCATAATTCCTACGAGCTTGTTGATTATAGACCTATAGACATGATTTCTAGGTGTAGCACTGATTTTAACTTATAAAGACAGGTTTTATTCTTTTTTCAATCCTATAGGCATGCTTTGTAATTTCCGAATTGACTTAAATCTTATAGGCATAATTTCTAAATGTTGAATTGATTTAAACCTTATAGGCATGATTTCTAGGTGTGAGGCTAATTTTTATCCTATAGACATGATATATTAGCTGTGTATGGGCGGAAATTAAACAGATTACCAGGAAGGATAATTAACTCAACAACAAGATCCTATAGGGATGATTGTTAATGCACATTTTTTGGAAACATGTATAGATCCTATGGACAGGATTTCTATCATGCGAATGTAAATAGAAAATTAAAACGATAGTCCTATAGGTAGGATTTCTAACTTGCAAATGTAAAACACATAATTAAAACATGAGTCCTATAGGCAGGATCTCTAAGCATAATATAGGACTCATACAGTGAACAAAATTAACAACATGATTGAATCCTATAGGCAGGGTTTCTACCCAATTTGACAAAAGAATATAAGAACCCCCCCCCCCCCCAGTTTTACTAAATATCCCTCAAATATGTTATTACAGAATTATTACAGCCCAAAATATCAAATGAATGACATAATGGTAATGGTTACACCATAGGGAGCCTTCATAGGCCTAAATAAACCTGGGGATCGGGCCTTCCAACCATAACAACTTTGAAGCACAACATAGGGATTCATAGCACATTAGAACTAGGTTTCCAGTGTTTCAAAGTTCCCGAGGGCCTCAGGGGACCCAGGGCAATGCTCACACTGGAACTACACATTCAGAAGATAGTTCATAAGAAATTGGAAAATCGGTCCCCAGTGTGTCAGAGTTCAAAGGAGTCTCATGTGGGCCCTAGGCAGTACTCACACTGGGGTGGTTGAGAACCTAAATGACTAGGAGTGAGGTTTCTAAAATTAGTACACAAAAAGGAAAGAGGCAGGTTTTAAAATAGTTAGATTTCAGAAGAAACAGGATTCAGAACATAAAGTTGCAGGCAGAACTGCCCCAAGAAAACAAATAGAATTCATGCTTAAAACACATAACTCAAATAAATTGAATTCTAGTGAAGTTAAATATTTAGACTAGTACTTAGGACAATCATCACAGAAACAGTTAGGTAAAACAATTGAGTTGGCCAGATACATGAAATAAACAGATATGGCATAGGAGTTAAGCAACAAACTAGGTGATTACATGTTTATAATGTCTTTCAAAGTTCAGAACAGGTGCAGGATTAGTGAAACAGACCAAACCTTAAACCAACTTATGAGAAGATTCATATTATTCAAATAACTTAGTCCTAAGTTAACAGTTGCTAAATGAAGCCATAGGATCATGTAGAGGACAGAATCATAATGGGAATTGAAACATGCTAGTCAAGCAAAGCATATAATGAAATTGCAAGGGTTAGGACATACCAGTTGATAAGAAAGCAAGTAAATGTGCAATAGCATTTAAGTTCTAGAGTAATTTGGTCTTGGCTTTCAGCCGGCCAAAACAATAAACACTTAGTAAAGAAATCAGAGCACCAGAGAGAGATTTAAGTTTTTTAGTGAGTAAAATATGAGAGGTCGAGACTCTTAAGGGAAGAGGGAGAAGGGGTTTAAATAGCACTGAATTAAGCAGAAAAATAAGGTAATAAGTCAATCATACATAATTAAGGAATGAAAATAAAAGTAGAATCAATTTAAGGTCGGTTTCAATCAATTAACAGAACATAGCAGCATAAAACTAGGCAAGTACTACTTAAATTAGGGAAAGTATTATATGGAATCAATCAGTAGTCAAGTACCAGATCAAATAAGGTAAGAAAATAATGAGAACATGTAAATCGAACAAAATAAGGAAATACGAGTAAACCCTAATTTGAGATAAGTAAAATCAGTCAGCAATTAACGACCAGAGTTAAAAGTGCATAGAGACAAATAGATAATCAAAAATCCTAAATTTAATATAAATAAAAAGTAGGCAAAAATATAAAAGAGCTTTAATAAGAATGCAAAAAGACATATAGGCGGAAATAATTAAAGTTTGAACCATATTTGTTCGATTTTGAAGAATCAAGATCCCTAAATTTTAGGGTAAGTAAAAATCAGCATAAATAACCAAAGGAAAACTATAAAGATGCATAGGGATGATAATACGGAAACATTAAAGGAAAAATATTTGAGGAATAGAAAATCATTTTAGATCCTAGAAAGATCTGAACCCTAGTTTTAGGGTAAGTAGAAGATCTAACTAAAAATAGGCGGATTCGATGAGTAACAAGGTAAATAATAAAATTAAAACGAAATAAAATGAACCAAATCTGGTTCGAACCAGAGATCCAAAACCCTAACTTAAAGATACGAAAAGCATTCGTACTCACAGAGGTTGGGATGAATATAGACGGAAATAACCAAAATATAAGAGATTTTGAACCACATATGGTTCGAATTTCTTGAGATCCACTTGCCATTTGAGGCAAGCCAGTCAAGCAATATCAAGAACGGGTAGTTGGTAAAGGAGTACGACTAGATATGGCAAGGAATCAAGAAATAATTCTATTTATGGGTAGGAGTCACAGGGAAATGGTGACGGTAGGGTTGGGATATGATTAATTAAAAGGAGGGAAGTAATTACAAGGGCTTGGGTCGGGTTTTAAAATGGGTATGAGTCGGGATTGGACGGGTATGGATATTTGCGTACTGGGTTGGACGGGTATGGGGTATTGGGCTGGGGGTAATTGGGTTAGGCTAGGTCCGAAATTAATTAGAAATGGGGCTAGATTTTAAATACCCAATTAAATCAGTAAAATAATTTATGAAAATAATTAATAAATAGTAAAAAATGTCATTTGTGCATTAAAATGATTTAAAATAATTACTTAACATTATAAAATATAAAAATTCATTTTTCTGTGTAAATAATGTAATTATGCATATATGTGACTATTATTGTGAAATATTACAATTATAGCCTAAAGATGCAAATATAATTATACATAAAATGTTTAAAGCTTAATATGAATATAAACGATAAAAATTAAGTAATAAATCATTATAAAATTATTTGTGATGCAATTAATAATTATTTAGATAATAAAAATACCGGAATAAATTGATTAAAAATATTAAAAATTATGGAAAAATACTTGTTGATGCTCGTGCATTATTTTTAAAGTATATATGTATTTACAAAATATATATGGAAAAAATTGGGTATCAACACTAAGCGCAACAAATGCTTACAAAAAATAGTCATCGTTAGTCCTCTGCAATTTAACTACCGACACCGGATAAGTCTTCTCCAGAATATACAAATAACTAGGAAATCGACTGTAAGAGTCAGCAGGATGACCTTTCAAAAATTTCAAAGCCTTTTCCTTTGTTTTCCAAGCTTGCATGTGTCGTGCCCCCTTTTTCCTCGCGAAATTGGGTTTCGACATTTCTGAGACAACTCCCTTCCTTTTGGGATGGGGTATGGGATTTGAAGAGTCCCACCTAAAGGATTAAGGTGCGTTACGGCACCTAGAGTAATTGACTCATGAAACTAGTTTGCATTACCAGAGATCGGGTAAGGGCTCGAAATTACCTTGAGAGGCAGGTGTTAGGCACCCCTCGAGGTCCACAACGGTGGGTCCCTGCCGAACTTAATTAAGTGAATTAGTCTTAAAGGAAAATAAAGCAATTTAGACAAAGATACATTACTTTAAAATAGGAATTAGAAGGGTCCTAGGTTTTTTAGCCTATAGGATCATTTCCATGCAATACGTGGTAACTTTCCCCAAGTTGGGGTGCTACTCATAGTATTAGCGCACGTGTCATCATCTCATTTACTACCCAATTACTATCTTTCAATTGTTACCTAAGCTTTCTAATAGCTTTTAACTCGTTCCATACGAGTTCACTACCCGTCCCTTACCTATGGCCCTGGAGGGATTAGGACCTCTATTTAGGGTGGTTCTAGACTGACCTATGTTGCTTAAAATGAGGAAAATACAGGCGACAAAAAAAATTCAGATAGGACTATCATATAATGGGGAAAATAAGGGCTCATATTAACCTCCACAAGTAGACAACAAATGCACGCAATTAAATCAGACAACTTTATTGATTTAGGATCCTATAGGCAGGATATCTAGATGAGCATAAACATAATGTAAGAAGGCAGTTTATTAAAACGAGCATTGGGACCTACTAGCTTGCCCACTAATTTGATTAAGTTCTGAATCTGGGCACATTTCAGGCAACAAGATGTCACAATTGTAAGGCCCAGAATTCTTAATAGCCCTACAGGTTTGCCTAAGTGATAACCAGAACTGATTAACCGAATCCTATAGGCATGGTATCTATAATTGTTAATTATAGACCTATAACATGGTTTCTAAGTGAGTTACTGATTTTAACTCGTAAAGAAAATATGTTTTATCTTTTTTAGACCCTATAGGCATGCTTTCTAATTTTGAGGAATTAATTAGATCCTATAGACAATATTTCTAAGTGTTGAAACTGATTACAAGCATGATTTCTAAGTCTAAAAATTGATTTACCCTATAGGCATGATATCTATTAGTTTAAATCCTATAGACATGATTTCTAGGTTTTGAAACTGATCCCATTTATTCCTATAGGCACGCTATCTAAATTGGAGAAAACTGGTTTTATATCTCCTATAGGCATGATATCTATTAATCACATGTGGGAAAAATTTTAAACAAGTTTCCAGGAAAGTTTATTAATTTACACAAATAAGATTTTATACGCATGATCACTAATGCATGTTGAGATTGAAAATATGCGTAGATTCTATGAACATGGATTTCTAATGCAGAACTAATACAATACCTATAGATAGGGTCTCTAGTATGCCAAAAATGGAAAATGCGGAGTCACACATAGTAAGAAAAACCCTATAGGCAGGATCTCTAAACGAGTAGTAACATCCACATAATCAATACAATAGACCTATAGGCAGGATTTCTACCCGAATTTTAAAACAAAGATATAGACCCCCCCCCCCATCTTTTACTAATAAGCCCTATATCTGTTTATTACATAGATTATTACATCATTACAGCCCATACTCAATAAATTACATAGCAACATTCATTACACTATAGGGAGCCTTGGCAGGCCCAATATAAACCTGGGAACCAGGCCTTCAAGCAAAGCAGATCTGAAGCATAATGGTGGTCCATCCATGATATACAAAATTGGGCTTCTGGTGTGTCAAAGTTCCCAAGGGCCTCATGGACCCCGGGCAATGCTCATACTAGAACCTTACTCAGAACATCAGTTTGTAAAAGATTGGAAGACCAGCCCCAATATGTCAGAGTTCAGAGGAGTCTCAAGGACCCTAAGTAGTGCTCACATTGGGAGTGGTAGGAACCTAGATAATTAAGAGTAGAAGTTTGGAAAAAGTACATAAAGGGTAAGGGGACAGTTTTGGAAAAAATAGTTTAATTTCAGGAGTAATAGATTCAAACTACAGGACTGCAAACAGAACTCCACCTAGAAATAACAGATGCCATATTCAGCACACGACTCAAGCAGGTTGGTATTTGTTCAGACTAAATACTTATATCAGTATTTAATGTAATCACAAAAGACCAGGGACACTTGAATTATAGACAGAATTGGCCACACATTAACTACATGCTTGCAATATTTAGTCATGCTCAGAACATGGAACATACAACTGAATCAAACAAGGTTTCACATTATTGTGAATAACCCAGTTTATCAATTATCATTAATTGGAATCATATAAGCATATATCAAGCATGCTGAGATTTGAAATGACTATCCAAATAAGCACATAGAGTAAAGTAGGTTAATAGGAATTAAAGCATGCCAGTTAAATAAACAGGAACCATATGGCAAACAAAAGGATATCGGGGTTTGAAATAACGTAATCACATAAGAATATGGAACAAAACAAGATAATAAGAACTAAAGCATAGCAGTTGAGAAAGAAATAGACATGAATCATATATCAAACAGAAGCATGTTGAGGTTTGAAATAAGCTAACCACATAACATATAGAACAGAACAAGATAACAGGAGTTAAGGCATACCAGCTAGGAAGAAAGTAAACAGGAATGTGATGGCAATTGGAATCCAGAGAGTCTAGCCTTGGCTTTCAGCCGGCTAAACAGTGCAGCAAATCAGAGTGATAGAAAGGACTCAAGTTTATGAGAGAACAGACAACTTCGAGAGATTTTTTGAATTGTAAAAGTTGCTCAATAAAGAATTTGTAAAACTGTGTGTGTGAGTGTAAGAGTCTCAGTGTAAGTCTCTTAGTCAGTAGGTAGGTCTTTTTGAAATCAGAACAATGAAAGGCTTTTATAGAATAAAATAGAGTAAAACCAAATAAGGTATGGAATTAATTACACACAAATAAGGTATGAAAGATCAATTAATCAATCAATTAGGGTTAACACAAATCGATTAATAGGACATAATCACGTAAGTATCACTTAAATTAAGGAAAAAACCCCACGCAATCAATCAGCAGACAAGTTTAAGGCTAAATAAGGTAAGCAGTAAGTCCAAAGATCAATTATAAGTCGGCAAATCACAGAAATCAGTCCAATAAAGGAAATAAGGAAAGTATCACCAATTATTAATCACACATAAGGAAAGAACAGGTAAAAATCCAATAAGGAAATATTGGTATTAAAGGAAAGTACAATTTCGAACCCTAATTTAGGCGAATAATCAATTAACACGTTAATTGACAGAGCTACAGCAATGGGTAAGAATAGTAAAATAAGTAGCCAGATAATCAAAACCCTAGGAACTACAAAGACGGGTTTATGGGGCTTAAGTAAAAAAAGTCAGTTGAAAAAGCAAATAAAATTAAATGTAAAAATACTTGAATGCTTAAAATATTTTTGCAAAAATCTCTTTAGAACCAAAACCCTAGCTTTTAGGGCAAAATAAAACCGGTTAACAAAAAATAGCAAAAAACAGAAAACTTCAAGGAAAAGATTTAAACAAACTCAAAAAATCGCTTTAGATCTAAAGAGATCTAACAGATTCAACCAAAAATAACTAAGTTCATGAAAATAAACAGAGGCGAATTAAAATCTGGTTCGAACCAGAGATTGGAAGCCATAAAACACGAAGATATTAGTACTCACAGACATCGGAGTGAACATAGACGGATTAGCCGAGAAAATGAGAGACTTTGAGTCTCTTGAGATTCCTCAAGTAACATGAAAATCATAATACCAGTAGAGAGATGAGGCCGGATAAGGCCTGAAATCGAAGGAGAACCCCATGAATCAAGGGAATATCAGTAACGGCGAGCTAAGGTTAGAAGGGGGGAGGGGTTGAGAGAGAAGAGAGGGAGGAAAAAGATCGAAGGGCGGCGGGTTTTGGAAAATGGGGGTAGGGTTTAGGTTGGGGTGTAATTAAATATGGAAGGTGAATCATGGACCGTTGATCTTCTGAGATCAATGGTCAGGATTAAATCTGGTTGGGACGGGTTATGGATATGGGTTATTGGGTTATAATAATTGGGTTTGGGTGTTGGGTTATGGGTTGGTTTAATTGGGCTGATAGTTGTTGGGCTGGGGTCCGAAAATTCAATTGAAAGAGGCTATATTTTAAATACCCACTTAGGCTATATTTTAAATACCTACTTAATTTAATAAAATAATTTATAAAAATAGTTAATAAATGATGAAAAATGCTATTTGTGTATGAAAACAATTAATTAATATTATAAAAATATAAAAAGTTATTTTCGTGTAAAATAAAGTAATTATGCACACATGGGCTATTATTACAAAGTTATTACAATTATAACCTAAAGATATAAATGTAACTATGCATAAAATACTTAAAGCTTAATATAAATATAAAATAATAAAATTAAGTAATAAAATTATTATAAAATCATTTGTGATGCAATTAGTAATTATTTAGATAATAAAATGATAGAATAAATTAATTAAAAATCTTAGAAAATTATGAAAAAATACTAATTGATGCTCCTGCATTATTTTGAAAATATATATGTATTTTGAAAATATATAGGAGAAAAATTGGGTATCAACAACATGTATGTTAAGTTCACGTTGTGTTTAGACAACATATCAGCTTATATGTCTTTTGGTGTGTAAATTGTCTTAGGATCCGCATATTTTGGTATAACCATGCTACCAACTACCATGGCGGTAGGTTTGCGTTGTATGTATGTATTGTCCATCAAAGAGCATGTGCGCAAGCTGTTGAATTTTTGAACCTTGAACAATGCTGAATCATTTATGCTGGTGGACTTGAAGTGCCATGTACAATTGTCCCCAACACATACCAGGCAGTAGCTACAGAATAAAAATAATTTAAAGAATATTATGAAAAATATAGCTACAAAATAATAGGCTGTTTAAGCATAAAAATCTTATATTTAACAATTTATATTAAAAAAATTATAAATTATCAACAATTTGTATATAGTGATATTACAAACTATACAAAAAAAAAATACAGATAAACTACAAATTAAGCAAAGATATGATTTTTGACCATTGAATTGTTCCTACCTTCTAGCACTAGACCTTTTCACCCTAAATTAGAACTCGTTCATGACAGAATAGTGCTTCATTGCACTGACAATTGTTTGCTTGTCTTTGTATTCTTGGCCTACTTAAATAACGCTTGACGTATGTTCTGTTATGATGATACTTTCATATTCCACTATAGACGGAGATGTTGGCATATCAATCAACTTCAATGTTTCAGATGAATCTACAATCAATTTGAAGCTAACGACAGTTCTGACATATATTATAAATAGTTTGTAGTAAAATTGTAGAACACGTGAAATTCAATACTTCTATATTCATAACAGTTTAACTACACTTTGTATGTAGTTTTTTTGTAGCAATATTATAGAAAAAATGTAGAACGCATGAAAACAAACATCACCACTGATATAACAAAGCAAACCTGCAATTGTGTTCGAATTAGAAATATTGCATTCCAAATCGAAATCACGCACTGTTATACATAGCGGATAAATTCCTAAGCTTTTATTTTTCTTTTTCGTCTCCATGTATACTCGAACTCCCATATCGTTCCGAATTTTCATTGGAGGATAATGTTCCTTGACAATGTATTTGATTTTGATGATTTTTTCTGATGTATCAATCATTAGATGCTTTGCGATTGCAGAATTCAATTGAGTATAATTTGAATCTTCACTGACTATAATTCCCTCAATATTAAAATCTATGTATGTCCAAAAGCTATCCCAATTACCATTTAGCTGAAGCATAATAGCTATTTTCGACATTATTTCGCGGAATTCAGTACAATTGTAGATAATTGCTTTGCTTATGGTTGTGAAACCAGAATAGACAGAGAAAAGCAGAGCATCGAAATAGTGAGAAAAACGGCTTAATTGCAGGCTTAGTTCATTGTGATTATTGTATTGCAAAAATCTCGGTAGAATCCTACGCTATCCCAAAATCTTGCTTCTAAAAAAGAAATGCTACTGCAGAAAGGATTCTAGTTTAAATAAAACGTGTTTAGGTCGGATAATTAAATAAACATAAATATTTTTAATAATAAAATTTCATATATTATATAGGAATGAAAAAATCCTTTTAAATATTTCTTAAAAAAATAAAGTTGGTATGATCTCTTTACTGGTTGTTGTGGATCCTATCCTCCCTCGTTCGTCCCTTTCATATTTTGGGAGGTTGATCATAGAGACCGAAAGTACGGGCAAATTACTGACTTAGGAGGAAAGAAACAAATTAAAGCATTCCACACATTATGAGTTTATTCTTAATTTATTGATGAAGGAAAATCTAGTACTACTTGTTTGGAGAAAACACAAGGAGCAGGTCACTAGATTGATTGAGCATTTTGTTACAAGTAATTGTGAATCTTACAATATTGATTGAGACTCGGGTCCAGATTAATTCAAGTTTAACTTCTCTGCACTCGTATAAAAACATAAAAATTGCACGGGACACCTTATTTGATCGCCCCCATTTAACCTATACTCATTTTTTAAATTTTTTTTTTAATTTGTACCCATTTTTTAAATAACTTCAGCCCCCTTTTTCTCGCTGAGCTGAAGTTCGCCAGTTACAAACTGAAGTTCGCCAGTTATAAAGATAAAAATTTCAGCTCTGTTCCCCAGTTGCAAAGACAAAAACTTCAGCTCTAGACTGAAGTTCGCGAGTTACAAAATAAAAATTCCAGCTCTAGAGCTGAAGTTCCCAGTTACAAAGACAAAAACTTCAGGTCTAAAGCTAAAGTTCGCGAGTTACAAAACAAAAAGCTGAAGTTCCCCAGTTACAAAGACAAAAGAACTGAAGTTCCCCAGTTACAAAGACAAATACTTCAGCTGTAGAGCTGAAGTTCGCAAGCTACTTCAGGCCCGTCTACTAGAATACTGAAGTTTTGCGTGATTGTTTTTGCTACTTCAGCATCGTATGTTGAAGTTATGCGAAAAAGCGGGTACACTTGTAATTTTTTTACAAAGCGGATATAAGTTAAAACGTGACACAAAGAACAGGTACGGATGCAAATGTCACTATAAAAACATTCAAGCAATCAAGTTAATTATTATTCCTTATTAAGCAATTAGATACAGACTTTTATGTAAAAATATTAATTGATAATCTGATAAAAATAATAATCGGCTAATAAGTTAGACTATACTAATGATGTAGGGGGGGAAATCTTTACATTGTCTAGTATTCACCTATCAATGAGATCAACATATAGAAGCATATTATTACATCACAGAGCAAATGAATTATTAAGATGGTCCATTAATTTGTTAGTAGATAATCAATCAGATAAGATGACACACTAATATATATCTAAATTAATCGATGACTGTAATTTATTTCAGCTGCTAAAAGTGAAGGGGCATGCATCTTCATCCCCTTAATTCTATGGGTGCTATTCAAGAAAAAAGATTAGAATATTCTAAAAGCAAAAAAGTTAAATATATCTTCGACTTAATAACCTAGAACAGTATCCGTCAATTTGTTTTAATTTCCTTCAGTTGTCTGATAGGGAAGGGGAAATCATTCATTTCTCGTTTGTATGTTGTTGGGGATATCGTGTCCTATGTTGTACTTGTACATGTATCAAATTAAATATTATCATAAGTACTTTGACATCACCCATTTCCTAACCACTGTCCTGTGTCATGTCTATTGAGCCACTTCTTAGTGGTGTTGCATCGTATAAAATCCACCCAGGTGTTGAGCCTTCTAGTATTAGTTTTGTTGATTTTTTTTTTTTTTAAATTATACTTTACTGTCTCAAATATCTTTAAGATTAACTAAAAAAACCCGATTGAACTTATTTTAATATATTAGATTTTATTAAGTCAATAATAGTACATGAAAATTTTAATTTTAGGTTTATAGCAGCGATCAGATTTTCACATCTAATCTCGCTTCGATGTAACCTTATGATATTAAGGACCGTTTGGTAGAGTGTATAAGAATAATGTTGAATAGGATGTATTAGTAATGCTGGTATTAATTATGCCAATATATTTCTAATCCATTGTTTGATTTGATGTATTAAAGCATTGCACTATTTCTAAAAGAATTATTTGTTTACAAAAATATCCTCGTAATAGTCCATCACTTTATCTTTTTAAAAGAAATATATATGAAGAACGTTTGTATATGAAAAATTTTAAAAAATTATTTGATTTGTCTATCTATATTGCAATATAGAACTTAATATTTATTTATAAAAAAAATATGCTAAGTATTTATTTATTTACTAGATTTATAATTTTATTCTCACTTTCTTGAATTATTTTAAACTTGCATTATATAAAGAATATTTTAATCAAGTATTGAAGGATATTTTTGTCTTTAACTAAGTTAATGTATGCATTAAAGCCCATTGCATTGTTCATATCATGGTTTCTTATGCATTAGTTATGTATAGGATAATATCAAGCATAACTAATGCATAGGTTCAAAAAGTGTACCAAATAAAGTATTACTAATACACAAAGTTAATGCATTCATTATTTTAACTAATGCATCCTATCAAACGATCCCTAATTGTTCGTTATCTATCTTTTAATTAACATATGGATGCATTCTTACTAATTATCATTGTGTAATATAAATAATACAACATGCCACGAACAATATTCGGAATTTTTTTTTTTTTACTTTAGCTACGTTTAAATTTGTCTCAATCTATTATTATAAAATATTAATTTATGTCGCATCACATTTTTAAGTTCTACAAGAGGCTTAATTGACAGCATGGTGTAAATACAATCGCTGATAATCTCAATTTTTCCACACACGTAATTCTCGTGGGTCACGACATTGTTCTACTAGTCGAGTCTCTAGTCCTTTTTTTCTTCGTTTGAAAAGAAAAAGTCTCAAGTCTTTATTCAAACGTAGAGAAGAACAGCCGTTTACCAATAAATACGTCAGTCTTGTTTCTTTTTCTGAATTTTCTTCAACAACCCCTCCAGCAGTTGAGCATAGCAGTCTGAGAGATGTTAAGCTCCTGCTTAGGAAGCTGCTTTGGTGGGGGCAATGGTGATGGTCTTATGTGGCACATGGACTTGAAACCACATGCCACAGGTGACTATTCAGTTGCAGTGGTTCAGGCCAATTCCTTGCTTGAAGACCAGGGTCAAGTATTTACAACCCCTTCTGCTACTTATGTTGGTGTTTATGATGGTCATGGTGGCCCTCAAGCTTCTCGTTTCATTAACAACAACCTCTTCCCTTATCTCCAAAGTAACTCTAATCTCCCTCTTTATACTACTGTACTTATCAAAGTTTGAGTCTTTTGAGTTTTAGAGTCAGTCTTGTAGGACCTTTTTACTATTTTCTTGTCACTCACATAGGTCCAATATAATAGTAACAAAAGTATGCTTGTTCAATTTTTCTGTTTTGTTTCTAACCTAGTAGTATGGTTTTTATAACACCTTGATTGTTGGATTCTCTTCTAGTACTTTCCATTTTTATTTTTGTTTTGTATTATGTTGGCCTGAGAGATGAATATAAGTGGGGAACAATTGTTTTGTATAACTGACCCCAACTTGTTTGGACCGAAGAGTAGTTGTTGTTGCTTGATTTTTGGATTCTATGGTGATTTTACTTATGTTGTTAAAATATCATGAGATTGAGGGCTATGTTTGCTCGGACTATTTGGAAATGCCGTCGAATGTGGGTCGGATCATCCAAGAGTAGTGCCTTTTTGAAGGATGCGATACGGGTGCGGCTACATTTTTGGAGAGTCCGAGCAACATAGATTGAGGGGATTCTTTGATAAAACTAACTAACTTGCTCATATGTGGAGTGGAGGAGCAAAAGGAAATGAGCTTGTTCAAATTGTAGAAAGGTTCAATTTTTGAATATCTGAATCAATGCTGTTAGAGATTTTGGAAATTGCTAGGATTGTTTTTCATTTCCTTATTTTGGGATATTGTAGAGATTGCATTGGAAGAAGGAGGATTATCTGAGGATGTGATCAGGAAAGCATTTGATGCCATTGAGGAGGGATTCTTGCATTTAGTGAAGCAGTCTTGGCTGGATCAGCCTCAGATTGCTTCTGTGGGATCTTGTTGTCTTGTTGGAGCAATTTCGAAAGATAAATTGTACGTGGCAAATCTTGGGGACTCCAGGGCAGTTCTCGGAAGAAGAGTGGCGACTGGCCAGACGGGTGATTCAGCAACAGTTGTGGCAGAACGTTTGTCTATAGATCATAATGTTGGGGTTGAGGAGGTAAGGAAAGAGGTAGAGGCACTGCATCCCGATGATTCTCACATTGTTGTCTACACTCGAGGGGTCTGGAGAATCAAGGGTATAATTCAGGTATCTCACTAGTTTTGATTACTCTTTTAACTCATTCATGGTTCTTAAATTTGTTTACTAGACTTCCTGGTATTCTGCTAGTTATCAGTATGAACATAAACTGTGTCAATTGCAAGTAGACTACTAAACCAGCCTTGAATCTTTTCATCTCTTTCTCTCTTTCCCTCTATATGCTCTTTTCTGTTTTTCATTGATTCGTAGTTTTGAACACCATACGTTTGGGCATAAAGGTGAGGATAGGATTGGAGTTGAGCAGGGGGATTGGAGATAGTAATAATCGATACACCCTTTTTAGACCTCTAGCAGTAGTGAATCGGACCTCCAAATGATGAAGACTAATTTTGGGATATGCGTATTTACATGGTTGATATGACTAGGTAGTTTCTATTCAATCTAAAAGACATGGTGGAGCTTGGAAGGAGAAAATGGTCAGAGCTCTTTTCATTCTCAATTCTCACTTTCCAGCAAGTTTAGAATAGGCCATCTGCGATTAACTGTTAACGGTCTCGACACGTTAAAAGTGTTTCTTGAGGGCCTCTTTTCGGTTTTGGCATCACATTTGCTTTCCTCTACTGTTTCGGAGGTTGATAAGGAAAGAATTAGTGATAAGGAAAGAATTAGAGTTTAATTAGGAATGTGTTATATTTTTCTTATTACCTTGTATATTTATTTTCCTTGTTTAGGTTTTCTTCTCCTATTAGGTTTAGGTTTT